>UCOM01000334.1:0-89937 GCA_900474385.1 Ormyrus pomaceus
GGCTCAGCTATAGAGAAAAGGGTTATGGGTTTTAGTGAGTAAGAATCTCACACTACCAGGAAGTGCGGTCCCTTCCTGGTGTCTATTGGCGCCAGGAGTCGCCAGAAGGCGCAAGTCGATGAGAGGAGGAAAGAAGGAGGTTGCCGCGCTTACTAACTCCCGGAGCTCGCGAGCCAATGCCGCGCCTCCGTTCAAAGGTGCATTCAACCCGCGACGTCGCGACCAATGAAGAGCGCGAAGAAGCCTGCAGCATCAGCGAATCGTCTTCACCGACACCAGCGCTAGGTAGAGGCTAGAAAAACGAGGTTGCGTCAGCCAGAGATCAGTTTCGATCCGGCTAACTAAGTTAACGTAAACAGAATTTAGTTTTAGGTGTTAACTTTAATTTTCGGCACGCGGAATCGCGGGACTTAGAGCTATTTTAGCCAAGAGTCCGAGATTTAATTGCGAAATTGCTGAATTTAAATTTTGTTTTTGTAACTAGAATAAGTTTCGATACGGAACTTTGTTTTGCTCTTGTAATGAAGGTATTGCTAGTCAAGGCTAGCAATAGCTCCGATACTATATATAGATATACATGATGCGCGCATTGCGAAGAACTCGCGGAGCGAGTCGCGACGCGAGTGAGCCGCGGCGCTCCCCCTCTCCCGCGCGGCCGTTGCCACGGACAACGCGTACTAGCCCTGCGCGGCGCGACGTACTTGCCTTCTCCTTCCTTATTTTTCCCTTTCTTCCTTCGGGTTTTAGGATATATAAGGCGGCTTTTCCACCATCTAAGGGTGTTCTCCCGGTGTCTTGAACCGGGCTCTAACCCTAGAGGCTGCTCCACTGTGTCTTGAACAGCGAAGCAGAAGAACCCCACCTAGACCTCGTCCTCTAGAGCACCCGGGCTAGTACGCGAGCGCGATTAGTTATTAAGCAATTTCACAGCGCCGGCTACGTTTCAACGGTTAATGGATAAAGTCATTAAGCCAGAATTGTCTCCAAATGTTTTTGCTTACTTGGATGACATTATTGTGATTTCAGATACTTTTGAAAAACACTTATAGCTACTAGATACAGTTTTTCAAAGGCTAATAATATAAGAATAAGCGGGAGATTCATTTATTCACGCATTTTAAAAATGCAACCTCGACGCACGACATCTCGAACGAAAGCGTGAATCGCGGGACCACTTTCCCAATATTCCTAGAACGGACAGCTACAAGCAGGTCTTGTCCGAGTCGCTCTGGATAATCATTTTAACTTCCTGTTCCTTGACAATAGTTCGGCTAATAACGTAACACAAGCCGAGAGTATAAAATCAGAAATAGCAAGGAACGTACCCTGCCGCTTGACCGCCTCGCCTTTATGCAATAAAATCGCTAGTTTGCTAGCGGTTTACATGACGCCACCTAGCGGGCGTTCTCGAACTACGCGCACAATATTGCGACGAGATCATATAAAAATTTGTTAATTACCAACATTTTTTTCAGAGCAGTTGATAATTTAAATTTAGAATTATAAGCTTTTTTAAAAAAAAACATGTGTTTGTTAAAAACAAAAGAACCATAAGAGCTAGAGTAACTTTGACATTATTGCTTTTGCTCTGTTTTTTTCTAATAAGCTTATATTGCATTCTATTAAAGAAAGCTTTTATTATATCATAGTTAAAATTTAATATATGTTATAAAACCATTTAAATTGTTAAACTTTCAATACAAAAAATTCTTTTACAAAAAAAAAAAAAAAATTCGAGTCAGTTAAAACTCCCTGTAATTAGTCCAACAGTCTTGAGTACTACCAATTAAAATACTTTCACACTGAAATTTGAAATTAAAGAGTATATAGTAAATTATTAGAACCACATAAAAAAAGAATTCTCGAACAAAGAACTTAATGAAATTCAACAAAAATTAAAAATAAATATAGCATTACCTCTCTTTTAAATAGAGGTTTTCATGCAACCGCTGATGAAGTATAATATAACCTACCCCAAAGTATCATCAAGCCTAATCTTACGAATATATTGATTTAATAGCTAAATCAATAAATCCATCTATTGAAATGGCCTGCTAAAAATCAATAGTCCAATGTCTAACATTAAACAACTAAATTCGCCCGTCAGAACAGACCGGGACACTTCACCGATCAGTCCGAGCATTCCCCAGAAATTTCTTCATCGCGACTCGCTTACCGGCATTGTATGCCTTCAAAAGCAAGCCCGCAGACTACAATGTTCGCTCAGACAGTCGCGGGTTCGAAGAAGCGAGCCCTTAATCGCTCCCTTCTTGAGCCTTAATTACCAGTATAAACTCTGTCCCGAGAGAGACTTTTCAGGTCCGCTCCGACGAGCGGACACCTTTGACAAGTTTGATCGATATATAATGGACTCGGTTGCGCGCGCCTCCGCGTCCTCGAACTCGGCGGCGCGTCTCCAAGGATCTTGGCGTTTTTTTACGAGGCGCGAGGAGAGGAGGAGAAAAAAAAGAGGAGAAGAGGCACTGCACCCCGAGCTGATATCGCCGCGGGTAAGTCTCTCGCTAATTTAATCGCCGCCGAATTCGGCGCCCGCGGCGCACCGCGAGAAGCCGATCTCTCGCGGCAACGAGATACATTCGTGTGCGCGAGCTGGGCGAACTTTACGGCAAGCTTGATTTATGTGTATACGTGCGCGGAGGGCTTGCACGAGCCGGCGGGGCTTCGCCGCTTGTTACGTAACCGTAGGAGGCTTCAAGTCGGTGCTTCTAGAAACGCTTTAAAGTTTAGTCGGCTTTCTTTCTGGCACGCGGGTTGGGGGTGCCTCCACGTTTACTTTCGATTGCTAAGGCGCTACGCGTGGCTTTAGAGATCCCGCTTCTTTACCTTGCTTTTCTGCGTTTAGGTTAAATTGGGGATATCTTGCAAAATTTTCGAACGTTTGTCGAATATAGTAATAATTGTTGAAAATTGGAAGAATCACTGATGAAAACCTAAACAGACATGAAATACAAAAATTATTTTAGTAACAAAGAACGATTTTGGTTCATTTATTATTATTTTTGTTAAAACTTGCTCTTGCTCGAATTAAATTACATTTTAAATCTAAAAAACAATGATAAATTCATTTATTAAACTTTTTACATCAATTCTCACTGTGGAAAGTGATATGAAATTGACAATTCCTTCTTGTGTACCATTACGTAGCCACATTATGGAACACACCTTTAAAATTGCTTACAAAGTCACGTTCTGTCATGCAATCTTATACCTTTTAAATTGCTTTATCACATATTTCTCTCGCTTTATGTTGATCTATTTAATGTACTTAAATACTTAATTGGACAATTAAAGAAATATTTAGAAATAGATAAAAATGTAACCGAAATTCTGTTGGTATGTAAATTGATGCTTTCTCATTGTTGATAATGTTTTATCGGAATTCTTTGAGAATATTCTGATTTCTCAAAAAGAATTTCTTAAAAAAGGTTTTACCAATTTTCAATGCAATTTTTCTTATCGAATGGTCTACTTCTTATAATGATCTGTAAGAAATTAACTTTGCGGCGCCTGAATTCACACAGTGAATCAAGTTTGCGTGTCGAACCGGTTGCATTTGAATGAGCAAAGTAGTCTACGATCAGAAGCAGTCGATTATAATCCAGAATTTGCTCGCAAGAACATTTCAATCAATGTAGGAGCAATCATAAGTTGATAAGAGAAAATTGTATCAAAACTATAATTACCGTAAATTTTAATTACCTGTTCCTAAACTAAACAATGCAAAGTCACAAATTCCATGTGCTGTCGAAAATGTCAAAAATTTCGAACGTAAAGACCTTCATAAAGCGCTGAAAGTTTATAAGAAAGACTATTTACGACTAAAAGTATACCCTACTTTAGGTTCGAAATTTCCTCTTCATTTGCAAAGTTACCACTGACATTTAACATAATTCTCCCATGATCAATAGTCCTGCATCCAAAGTTTTCCGTTCAAAGTAGGCAAATGCAAATTATCTGATGAGAAAAGTTGTTTAGCGTAGTACCTGTTTAGTTATGAGGGTTCGACATGCACCAATATTGTTCAACCGCGCCTTTGAAGAGATGCGCTGAAGATGGTACTGAAAAATGCCTCATATAAATACGTCGTATAAATAGCTTTTATGGGTAGTTTTTAAAAAAATATCTTGAGTACGTTTTATTTTAACGTCACATTGGCGTGGTAGTAAGATACAACTGCCTGACTTTATTATTACAGAATATTTTTGGAATTTTATTTCTCATATCAGAAACGGGCGGAACGAACGATATTTCTGGCAGAGCTTAAGTTTATCTGAGGAAGCAATACTTTTTCTTCAAAAGTCTTAAAAAGTCAAAATAAGCTTATTTTACTTATTAAATTCTTGTAATCGAATTTATTTAATTTTCGAATGCATTACTCAATAATTTTATTTAGCATTATTTTGTATATAAACTTGAAAAGAATAAATGTTCTTTGTATAATCTTAGTACCACAAAGAACCATGACGAGACATCACTTTCAATTTTACGATTTGGGGTTGGCGTAGTAAAAATGATTTAGATTTCACGTTCATCTATAAGTTACTTTGGCTAGGAACGCAGATGCCTAAAAGAAAATTACCATTTATCGATCAATCAAAATTCGTGTGTATTTTCCAGTTAAAAAAAAGTTAAAGGCAAACAAAGACGTTTTATAGATAATAAATCACGTTTCGTTCGAATAAAAAGGAGACGAAGTACATTTTAAATGGGCAATTAACGTCAGAAAGACGATTATGGCTTAGGCAGCACGCATGTTGTCTTGGTTCGAATCACGATTATTTTTTCAATCCTTTGTTATTTGTGTGTAAGTAAAATATCTAATTTAACTAGATTGCAATCACAATTATTAATTACGCCTATAATATCGTGCACTAAATTCAAAGCCACGACCTTACGCCACCGCTACTTTTTCCATTTTCTCTCGAAAAAAATAAAGAACCTAACGAAAAACACGTCCAAAAAGCAGGCCGGCTCTCGAGCACCTCTGAAAATGGGGGAAAAACGAGGCGGCCGCTCGACTGGTGGGGATCGTCAGGAGGGCGGCGGGGGCGGGGAGGCGGAAGCCGACCCGCGGATCCTCATCACCGGACGCGCCGGGGCGATGGTCATGAGAAGCGTCTCGATCTTCCTGGCGAGCGGACGCAAAGTGTCGGTCGCATCGAGGAGGCAGCAGTCCGGCTCGAGCTGCGCCGCCGCCGCCACGGCTCAGAAGACGGCGGCCGCACGGAGGCGCAGGAGGATGCCCGAGGACTCGGCGCTCAAGAGCGCCGCTTATCATGCCAAGGTCGTCGACGCGCTCAGGAAGAAGACCAAATTTTCGAAGTGAGCGTGAGCTGCAACTTTGCTTATGATTAGTTTTCGGGGAAAATAAACGTTGTACTAGAGGCGATTCTTTTTTAAAAAGGGCAGTAGGCTGGATGAGGTGCTTTTTTCATCGACGAATATTAGTTTAATATATTCTCACTTTGATTTTTTTTTTTAGAGCCGTTGCCCGAGTTTGTCTCACTTTTTTTGCGCGGTTCAGTTTTTGATCTAAGAGATTGATAATAAATATATGAGTTAATGAAACTGTTTCCGTGTGGGAAATTTCACCACTTTTTTTGGCCGAATATTTTGGTCAAATTTGGTGAAGAACTGATGAAAAATAAATATGGTGGATTAATAAGAATGTAAACTAAAATTTTATATTTAAAATGTAAGCATCTTTGCGGATTAAAAAATATAAATAACGCAATAATTATTCAATATACATTTTTTTCATGGAATTTAAAAAAATTATTTAAACTAAAAATCAGTTTAAGTAGAGAAGTTTTTAAAAATAATTGAATACTATTATTAAATGTTATTATTTACAACATTTTACTATTATTTTCACTTTGGCCAATTTTTAAAAAATTGTTCAAAAACTGACCAAATAATGGTGAAAACTTCCAACAGGGTTTAAATTTTATAATTTCTTAGAAAGCTAGATTCTTGAGAAACTTATAAATGAAAAAATTACGATTTCTAAGCAAATGAAAAGAAGTTATAGTTCATTACAATAAATTTATTATTCATATAAAAAAAAAAATATTTTTTACGTTGACGATTCTTATATTTTTCATGTTAAAAGCAGCAACACTTACTTTTGCATATTTCACAAATTCAGGGATTTTTATAATAAATAATGCATGCGACAGAATAAAAATAAAACGAACATCAGATAAAACGAAGAGAACGCAAATTTATCTTATAAACCTGCCAAATTAATCTTTATCCAGGCAAGAATTGGCGTCCTTGTGCAAAATATACAGTAAACTGACCACGAGTCCGGGATCCCGTGCGGGCTCGTCCATGATAAGCAACGGCGTACCTGCTCCTGCTCAAACAGTAGAAGTACGCTTGCCGAAATATTTGTCGTATTGCGAAAAAAATAAAAAAATTAAAAATGACGAAAATTTGTAAAATACTTTTTAGGGCCTCGACAGGACGATATTTCGGGAGTTGCTTCACAATACCTTTGATATACTGACCGAAGATGCCCTGGTCGAGCGCATGTTTTCGTGCTGGGACAAAGACAGCGAGGGAGCAATAAGATTAGAGCCCTGGATCTTGGGTTTGGATGTATTTTTGCGCGGAAATTTGCACGAGAAAATGGAGTTTTGCTTTAGAGTCTACGATTTGAACAACGATGGATTCATAACTAAAGATGAAATATTTTTATTATTTAAGTAAGTAAATTGTAAAATAAATCGATAACCGGAACTATTTAAAATAATATTTTTGATTATTTTTTTTTTTTAAATTTGAGAGTAGACTTATTTTTCACTCGCAATCGGTGTAATGTTAATATTGGATATTGGCATTTTTCAATCTCTCTAAATCAAGGTCTACTGAGATCAATAATAAAACACCGATAACAAGTTTCCGGCGATTATACGTTGACTTTCTGTCTAAAGAAGGTGACAGTGTCAATCGAAACGTTACATGAAATAAATTTGTTATTTATTCACTACATCTTGACGCGAAGAGATAAGCTTGCAAATAACATTGATCCAAATAAATTGTACAGCACAATATTTATAAGTATTAAATCTGCTTTTAACAAGCAGTTCTCGATAAATTAAAAAAATCTTTATTCAATTATAACTTTGAAAAAATATGCCTAAAAGTATGCTTTTACCACTTCAGAAACTGCTTAATGAAACAACCGGGCGAGGAAGATCCCGAAGAAGGCGTCAGAGATTTATCCGAAATGGCCCTAAAAAAACTCGACGTGGACCACGACGGAAAAGTATCGTTTCTCGATTACGAAACCACCGTTCAAGAAGAGCCCTTACTGTTGGAAGCTTTTGGTCAAGTTTTACCGACCCCGGAGAGCGCCAGTGCATTCTTATTAACGCTCAAGCCCGCGTGAAGATGTAAACGTTGTCTGAATAACGTTGTAAATAGTTACTGTAATAAATGCAATTTCTTTTGCTGACAAATATTTTTTATGATTAATTGTACATGTATTTGTATATGTTTAGTCACAAGTGAAGAGGAAGCGTGACTTATGTCATTTTTCTTTATTTGTAGTGCACGTTTTTTTTAAAATATATGTTTTTTTGTTACAAATCCTGTTTAATTTTAACGTTTTCTGTTATACAAAGCAATAATCGGTTTATGTTGTTCGGAAAAATATAAAATACTACAGAACCAATCACATCTAAAAAACAGCGTCCCAAGGAACACGTAAATGATTATATAATGTATAATTATAAATTCACGGGCGAAACCGTGACGGTGGATGTTAATGTGTATATATTTTCATATTCAATAATAGATATCATGAAACTATTTTGAAGAAATATGTATTTCAATTAACGAATGCAGAGCAAACCCAACATGATGGACGGGTTTGAAATTAATTTCCGAAGTTCTGATGATGTATAAGATACGTGCACATCGCGAAAGAACATGAAAAGAGAACAGTATAAAAATTCATTATTCTATAAGCTACATATTAAAAAAATTTTAAAATAGGAAAAAAATTTAGTAAATCGGATTAGCAGAATAAAAAAGTAGAAAATTGTTTTGAAATTATGGCACTTGCCTTTTATTAAAAACAAATTCGCTTTTGTTAATCATAAAAATTATAAACAATATCAAGGATGCAATTACAAAATACACTGGTCGGCTTTATGCGCTTTGCAGAAATCAGTCTTAACCCTCCGATTATCGGAAGAAAATTACACGGCAGTGTTAATCGTCTGTAAAAATTCTATGGTAAAAATTCTGTAAATTCTGTTTAATGGCAGTATTTAAAATGTAAATATTCGTACAAAGAAATATTTCAGTCAATTGCGTATTGAAGAGCAAGAGTATAAATTATCTAAACTGTTATTCGGCTATTTTAAACATTATTTCAATTAAAAGGAACTTATAAAACACTTAGCAATGTTTTATCACACTTTTTGAAAAATGGTTATGTCAGTACATCGTTTAATGTTTCCGTATCGACGGTTCATAATAGGCCGTTGAAAAAACAGTAAATGCATTTACGTACTATTATAAGAACGATAATCCGAGGGTTAATTACACGTTGTTATAAAACGTATTCGAGGTACATTTACCTTAAATGTAGTTTATATCGTAAAAAATTTAATAAAGAACCGAAAACCAGCGCAATTAATGTATATCGAAATTCATTAAAAACAGTAAAGTTACATCGCAAAAACACTCCAATGGTTTCACAAGTATAAATTTCGTTTCCTGCCGAACGATGCATAATGTTCGAGGCCCAAATCGCAAAATTACAAATATTTCCGGCTCCAATGTATTTAATACCGCCTTGTATATAAGGTAATGTACAACATATAGCACTAAAAATTAAGAGGCTAAAATTTCTTCTTTTCTTATGATTAAAAATTAAAATTTAATTCGTCACGTTCGCACCATGTATGTTTTTCTTTTAACAAACTTCTCATGATGTCGAAAATCTGACTCTACATTTACACACGAAACGATGCATGCAAGCACGACAGATGACATACATCACAATTACGTGTATATACATGTACACCTTTGTAACAGATAAAAATCAAGGCTTCTTTATTTGCTATGTACACATAAAACGTACGTTGGTTTATAATAATAAAAATATGATGGCATTTCGTCGGCACTATTCGTCGGCACTAATAACAATTACCGGAAATAGATAATTAACTTTAATGCAGCGTAAAAATTCGTTACTGAGTCTTATTTTCGATTCTTCGAGACAATGTCTAATAAAGAGACAAATATTAGTCTTATTCGAAGTCCCCTCAAGTAAGGAATCATTCAATTGGGTCACAATGGGTTAATCGTTCGGTTTAAGTTTTCTCTCGACTTCGAGCAACGAAATTTATCACCTCGAGGTCCGCCAAAACGTAACCGATAATAGTAAAAATTACAATTACGCTAATAATAATCAAATAATAACAATAAGTCTTAAAATAAGATAATATAACGCAATAATTAATAATAAATTACATTTACAGCATTCTGTTTTCTTAGAGGATGGCAAACGTAAAATCGCTCTTGCTCTCTCACATCATCATCATTCATACGCCGCTTTTCTCTTTCTTTCTTTCTTCGGCTTACTCTTAAATCGTATGCAATTACATCCGCAGACTAGCATTAATCGTTCTTTCGACGACTGTCCCGTTAATTAAAATGAAACTTTATTATTCGATATTTTTATGCAAGAATAAAAACTAATCCCACGTTCATTGATGCAGAAATCATGTGATGTACGGGTGAAGATTAATATTTTTTATTAAAAAGATAAATTCAATGCTCGATTTATATTTTTAACACTTTAAACATTTTTCAACTTAAAAATGTTAAAAAAGACTGTACAATACGGTTTCGAGATTCGTGTGACGCGTGTGTCTTGAAAATATTAATCTTTTACTATTATTATTATATTTATTCTCTTAATATTTCCCAAGGTGTTTGACAAACTCTCAACATTTAAAAATTTATCCTTACTATTATCATTCTTCCTTTACTTTATTTTCTATCGCCATTAATAATTGTGGAATATTAGCGACGATAAAAAACGAAATAAATTAATTAATATTATTGAATATTATTACTGATAAATAATCTATTAACTTTTCGTGCCTTTAGGTTAACATCTGTTTTTATATTTACTCTCAGAAATGTCCAAATACCTTAGGAAAATTTGTATTGGAATTTCGTTGAAAACGGTCAACAACAAAAAATATTTCGTCTATTGTACATTTGTGATATTTTTCCTATCTACAATTAATTCTATTAGTTCGTGAAATCCGTCATATACATTATTATATTATTTTCGTCCTTGAATTCGCGTCACAATTGAACAATTCGAAGGATCATCAACACATTTATCAGCAAGAAAAATATATACTTTCGACCTCTATAAACTACTGAGAATCACGAGAATGTTTGAATTTACGTTTTATTTCGAAAAAATACCCCTGAATTATTTTTATATTCCTTTCTGCCTTTGTCAGATCACGCATTGAAATTTATATATATGTTCTTTACTGATGTTATCATTGAAGCGCTTATATATATATGTGTGTATATATATAGTAATTCTTACGTTATAAAAATACGATTTTTAAAAGTGCTTCAACTTGCTTCAATCAAAACTGACGAGATCTATGTCCTATATAGTCAATTTGAAAACTTGACAAAAAATGGTAATATAATACGGAGACTTTTTTTAAATCAATCAAACTTCTGGAAATCACCTGACTGTTTGTGCAATCAGTTATTAGTTTAACAATGTTTCACTTTTCAACGAAAATTTTATTACGTGAAAATGGAATACCCTTTGTAAAGCCCCTTACTGGGTTAAGATCAAGCCCGATGAAACCACGTTAGCTTATTTCCTACAAGATACGATTAACAGTTGATTATTATTAAAATTCATTCCTTTACTTGAGAATAAACATCGAATTTTCAGTTAAATATTATTTTAAATTGAATTTTTCATATTATTCTCTAAGTATACGTCGTGCAGTGTTAAAAAATAACGCTTCAAGGTGCGTTTTTTTATTACTTCCGATTTCTTTACCTTTCGACTTATTTAGTAATAATAATTCTTATTAAATCTATCGACCGGCTCATGTGTTTTAAGAAGGAATCTAATTTAATTTTGTAAAAATATTTTTAGTACATTTCATCCTAATGCTTTTTTTCATTTTTACGTTCGAGGGACTATATATGTTAGTTGCATTCATTATTGGACAGCCAAAACGGATATCCGGAAATAAAAAAGATCGCACTTTAAAATGAAATCATTGATCACCAAAAATATTCTTTTGTACGATGGACAACGAGCAATCTTCTTTATTTTTACAATTAGGCTAATCGACATTTATACAATTTTGATTATTTTCTACGAGTTAAAATTAAATTTTTTTTTCACGGTATATGGCTTTTAGATACATCATTCTCAAAAATTCCTCATATATGAAGGACTTGTTTTCAATACATAACATTTTCAAAAATTTAATATAAAGAATACTAAATAGAAATGTTATTTTACCATTGCAGACCAATTACTACAAGAAATAATTTAAAAGAGATGTAATAAAACTATTCCAGAATAATAAATTCTTAGTTCTGAAATTCTAAAAGTAGTATTACAAAATAAATTGTAACCATATACCTTTTGCACTTTCGCCGATACAACAATGTATATTAGATTAATGACCTAAATCGAGGATTTTGAAAAAATCTTTTATTACCATTGTTCCTTAAAAATTCTTAATCTTAAAATTGCTCTAGAAGAAAAGGCTAATCATTTTAATCATTTGGTTTTGAATTCATTTCTTCATATTCCACTTTTTCGGATACATTAAACAAATTTAGATTAACTCAATTTACTCTAAAAACTTATGATAATAAATGAATACTTCACCAAAATTTCTTAATTTTTATGCTACTTTAGCACACGATTTAAATACACTTTTGCCTTCTTTCCCGAAAAAATTAAGAAGTTAAAAAACGTTTATTATAATAATTTTAAATAATTTAACACGCGACGTTCAGTCAGAAGAACATTGTTACATTGACGAGTTCTTGTTGTAAATAAAGTATGCAATATTAAAATACAATTTCCAAAGTCTCATTTTTTTTGTTTTTAATATTTTCCATATCTTTAGTTCATTTCATTGCGCTCATTTGTCGATTTTTTGAAATTCTTTACGTCACCAAAAATTATTTAAATATTTACTTATTCTTTCCACCTTTAATCTAATTTCTATTTACCTTATTTCTTCAAATCGTCTAAAAATATTTCATACCGACCCTCATTATTCTTTTTTCTTGATAGGTCGACAATTAAGAATATATAATATTTTTTCTACGACTTGTTAACTTAGGTTGTCTGTTAATGCGTTTACGCGATTACAAGTTTTATATTATTCCTTAACAGTTGATTAACGAAATTAAGAAATCTAAATTCAGCCGAAATATCTGTATAATTTTAAAATTATAACTTTATGAATTATATAGTATTAGAACTAAAACGAATTCAAAGAAAAGAATTGATTTCTATGACGATCACTAAATTTTACTATATATGTTTTTCAACAAAATGAATGATGATCTTTATAGACAGGTAATCTGAATTCAAATTATTTAAATTTCAAATAAACCCTTCACATTCTTAATTTCTGTTTCTTGTACCCTTTACGGAACTTATTATTATATTTAGTTTATGTTTATGCGGACGGTCGGGACTAATAAAAAAATAAAAATAGCCGAAAATGCATAGTATTTATATAGTCTTTCAATAAAATAATAAATCGTTGTATGAGGTGCGACACATAAAATTAGCAGTCATCAATGTAAAACAAAATTTTGCGACACTACTACTTCAAAGTTCCTAAAAAAGTATATAGATAAGCACTTGAAATGCATTCTTAAAACAACCATGAAAGTGTAAGGTTGGCATTGTTTAAAATTTGAATGTTTGTACTTGTAAATGCCTTTTACACTATTAGTGTTGATATGATTTTCTAGAAGAAGTAAAAAACAAAGAGTATAAGAAAAGAATATCTCAAACTCATTACGTAAATGCTCCCGTAATTTCACCTCGATTTTTGTGCCTTCCCAAAAGTTGTCTCCCCGGAGGAATTTTTAAATAGTAGTGCATGCGAGTTCCGAAAAAATTGACCGGCAAAATCCTGAATAAAACGTATCACGCCTGCCTCTATACGCGTGGTACATCTAAGTATAACCCTACAACTACGTACGTTTACAGTTGCTGTTTTTTTTTTACGAGAAAATACATTCCCAATAAATTTATGTACACAATTAAACATTCTCTTTCTCTCTCGCATTCTCTCTCATTTCTCTGTTTAATAATCTATTTGCTTTATATTATTTCTGAGGTATCACATACAGCGCCGTAACTATAACGACTCGTCGTCTTTGTATCGTGCGGCGCTGCATTTTCATCAATGTCTGCGTAATTGTTTTTTTTTTTTTTTTAATTTGAACCTTGTAACTCGACGAAACTAGAAAATAAATCGATCGTCGGTAATGAAGTTGCGTAATTCGAATAATGAGTAACCGATCAAACGAAATTTCTTAAATTACATTGTTTAAAACCGTTATCATTTAACTTAAAAAAATGCATTATGAGTCTAAATAATGAAAATCACCGTATCGAATTAATATACGTATTATAAAAATCGAGTGTCGATGATTTTTCTGATCTTGAGAGCTTTAATCCTGAAAACCGTTGTCAACAGTGACAAATCTTCGACAAGCTTGGAAAACTATAATTTCGCCAGCGTTGGACACGAGTCGGTTAAAAAGTTAAATACACGTTTTTTGTTTCCTTCTCGCCAGAGCAATTTCACCGAAGAAAAGATTTTTCTCCCGAGTTTTCTCTCTATCTATTTACATAATTTACATGTAGATGTCTTTTCCCGCCTTACTTACCCGTCGTCAAAAAATAATTCATTAAAAGCACCTGTTATATTGCGCGTTCGTACGTTACTCCGTTGTACAAGTTTTTGTACCCTTAAAGAAAATCTTCTCCTTACATTAATTCTACTCCTGCGAGTTTTCAAAATTCATTCATCAAACTGGACGCGGACCGTCGAATTTCCACCCCCCTCTCTCTCTCTCTCTCTCAACAGTCGAACCTCCCCGCAAAATTCTTAGTTAAACCTAGCTTGGCGGCCCTATAATATTTCGTACTTCCCTTTACTTTTTTGTCGGGTTTTACGGGTTCTAAAAATACTCCCCGAGGAATTCCGTTGAATTTCTGTCGCCGTGCAACGAAACGACCGGTTCGCGCCTCCGCTCGGTGCTCAAGCGAATCACTCGACGCGCTGGACTCGCGAGGCTGAGACGATTGGCGATCGCTCAGAGGTAGT
Organism: Ormyrus pomaceus; assembly: GCA_900474385.1. Taxonomy (NCBI): domain Eukaryota; kingdom Metazoa; phylum Arthropoda; class Insecta; order Hymenoptera; family Ormyridae; genus Ormyrus; species Ormyrus pomaceus. The sequence continues at coordinate 14,415 of UCOM01000334.1, forward strand.
CGTTCTCCGCCGCCTGGGCGTCCTGGGTCTTGAGATTCGCCATCTCCTCGGCGGTGCCGGTCTCGCCCTCCTGCTCCTCGGCGATGTTTATGCTGCCGGCTTTGTAACAGACGATCATGTCGAAGACGAAGGCCAGCGCGAGGATGCCGCCAGTCGTGCCTGCGGAGGAAAATTTCAGTTTTGTTTAATCAGTTTTCTCTTTGATCATCCCTAAATACAATTGATTCGTTTCAAGTTAATACGGGGATTTAACTTTTATTTTGCAGTAGTCTGCGCGAAGTCTAGATTAGGCCACTATCCCAGACTTAACTTCGAACCATTTTGCTAATCGCTTGGAAAAAACTTTTGCAAACTTGTTGCTACGTGACTACCAATCGACGCCATTCATACAGCAAAGGTAGGCGACAAAAGGTGTAAATTTCTAAGAAGGTCAGAAAAAGTACTACTTTTATAACTTTGAATTTTGCTATCAAAACAGCGCCAGTAAATAACGGTGGTCACCTAGCGGCAAATTTTCTAACGTTTCCAGGACTTTTCGCAAGATTATCTTTTTAGACAAATAGATCGCAGGAAAAAAATTTTAAACCAAGCCTGGGATTTTGATCCAACATCCGGACTTCGCCCAGACTAATATTTTTACGCCAGTCGCTATTCGCAAAGCGAATTTCCATCACTAATGCTTTCACGATTACCAGTCACGTACCGTGGAAAAACATCCTAAACACATTCGAGTCGTACAACCAGCAGGCTCCGCGTTCGCCGCAGGCGTACTCCCAAACAAGACAGGCGGAGTCGACCACGGCGCCGTACACTATAGGACAGGGAACGTTGCCTGAAAAAGTAAAACATCGCCAGTTAGGACGCGGACTTGGACGTATGTAGCACACACTTGGAATCGAGGAGAAAGCCAGAAAGGTAACGGGCACAAAACTTACCGAAAAGACCGATGGCAAATTGTATGAGACCGAGAGCCATCGCCTTGTCGCGAGGGTCGACGCATCGGAGCGTCAGAAGCATCGAGCCCACCTCGCTCGTCGAGTGGATGAAAACGAATATCGAGAACAGGACGAAGTACGTGATGAAATTGTTGCAGCCGAGGGGGCAGTATCCGGTCCTCGCTGGCATCTCTGGCATCGAGGCATTCCTCGGTATGCATTGACAGTCGGTGAACTGCAAGAGATTGAATGCATTAAGATATATCGTTATATAGTTGTTTCGCCGCGAGTTTTTTCGAGGAAAACATACACTCGTTGAAAAAGTCGCGACTGCTTGCGACGTAAATGAAATGCACGGGAAAAAAAAACACAAACAAAATAATAATTGTTAATTATCCCGTGCGTTATTGCCAACTTTCAATTTGCAATATTGACTTGTGAAACTTTTATCGATAGAGGAGTTTTGCAAGTTGAAAGCCTGGAATCGTTTTTATATAAATGAGAACTTACATTTGCCACTTTTCCTTCGAAAACTGTGTAATTCGAACAGCCCGCATGACAGGCTGAAAAGTACGTTTTGCCGTCAGCGCCGCAGATCGGGCTGAACTTGTTCTTGTCGCAATCGCACGTCGCCTCGCAAATCGGTTCGAAGTAAGACATTCTGAAAACAGCAATATTCAACCGTCAATTTCATTACGTTAACGGCAATCTTAGTGCCGCGTATAACTTTGGTTTGGATTCATTTTAAATTAAGAGTGATAATAAAATATTCAGAATATTTAGTTTTTTCTTCTTTTTTTTCGTATCGAACGTATGACATATAAAGTGTTCTTACACAACCTTTACAGAAAAAGTTATTTATGTTTATTAGAATTCAGCGATCTTTAAAAATTATTACTGGTACAATATAAGTAAGTGCTCTGCTATCTTTATTTGTAATAGCGTTGCACAATTTTGGATGACGAAAAATTTTATGCCGAGAAATTACCATGAACGCCACGAGGCGCGCGCGTTCTTTTTTTAAAGAAATGAATAAACTTTCGTCGTAAAAGTACGACCAGCCACAATAAATTATCCCACTTTTAAAGCCCCGCTCGACGCTTTATCAATTTTTCTTCAAAAGCGAGTGCGCAAAACAACATTAAAGGACATTCGCGATGGTAAAAATTCTCTCCCGTTCTGCCCGTTAATTCTGCGTTCGAGCCTGAACGGATGCGGGCTCCGTACGTCGCGCAAATATTCGCGCGGAGCAACAGATAATTCGCCTATCGACCCGATTTAATTCAAGGCTCCTCGTGTGCTGCAGAAAAAAAGGGGAAAAAAAAGAAAGTGAAAAAAATCGAAAACGAAAAATCGCCTTACCCGTTCTCGTTGGTGACGAGTCCGCTGAAGTCGTTCATCGGGCAGCCGACGAACATGAGTATGCCCATACCGACGGCGTAGGCGATCGCGGTGAAGGCGATCCAACCCGCGACGAAGCGCGCGTTCGGCTTGAACTTCAGGATGGAGAATGCGCTGAGTACTATTCCCAGACCCATCACCAGTATGCCTCCGACACCTGCCGACGGGAGAAGAGAATGAGTTGGTTTTTTTTTTTTTTTTATATTGGTTCGACGAAGGTTTTATCGAACAATTTTTCGCGAGGGGGTGGAAAGGGTACTATGCGGATCGGCACCTGAGATCAAGTTGGCGTGAGTGGCCGTCAAGCGAAATTGGCTTTCGAGGTATTTCGGTAGAAACGTGTAGAGGCCGGCGATGGGCAGAATGTGCAGGACGCTGCTGGCCGTTCGGAACATGAGGATATCGTTCTTGAGCAATCTCTTCACCGCCTTGGGAAAATCTGGAAGGAAGAAGCGGCTGATTATTGCATGTTTTTAAATGTAATGGAAAAAAAAATCTTTAAGGTATATACTTATTTAAAAAATTCTAAAATTGCACGTAAATTATGCAGTGGGTTTAAATGATTTGAACGAGTCGTAAAGTGTCAAGCATACGTTTGCGATGTCGGAGGTATGTTATAGATGAGTTTTCCGTTATTTTCACACGTCTCGTCTGTCGTCATTTTAACTTTCTCAAGAAAAATTGCCTATGCGAATTTCCCTCGAGAGACGAGCCTTCGCGCTTTCCGTGCTATAGTACTTGTTACTTTATATGCTTCGTGTACGGGTTTAAGAAAAAATAAAAATAACACGCGATACGTCTGTCGTCTTTAACCATTTTAACGACAATGCATTTATATAAAAGCGTTGCGTTAACTGCCATTTCAAGCAATTATTTTCTTATATATACATTCGACTTCAAAATTCAAAATTCTAAAATTCTCCCGTCTCATATATCCGAGGAGATCGAGATCGAACCTCCGCGCTTAAAAACGCGCAGCATCTCATCGCGCGGCACATATTGCGCGAAAATAACAAACACGCAGAAACGTCCGCAGTGCGAGTCAACAGGAGGCCTCTCTCTCTCCCTCATATCCTATAACTGGGCCTTTAAACGGCTGGACAGCTGACTGACACGGGTTTCCGTTCTCTCGCGGTCTCTCTCTCTCTCTCTCTCTCTCTCTCTCCGGAGCTCTCTTTCCGACGTGACCGTGAACTTGCCCCTACTACGCTTCTCGGCGTGCGTGCCGGCCGCGATGACGATCACGTCGCATTATCAGCGCGCACTGTAGCTCCTCGTCGCGCCACACCGCTCCGTTTTCGGCCTTTCGCCTCGGAGGCCCTTTTCAAGGACGCGCGCGCGCCGCCCGCGCGGACCGCGAAGCCGAACGCTCGCCTCTCTCGCTCTCTCGCGGGAGGAGTGATTTGTCACCGCGGCGCGGCGGCGGACCGAATAGTTTTCGCGGTATTTTTGCTGATCTCTTTTCGGATGTGCGTTTGGCGGATTGGTTTTGCAGGCGACGCTTTTAAGAGAATTGCATTGACGAAGAGTGGGAAAAATTTTCGGGTACAGACTATTTTCGAGAGAAGTTTGCAGAATTGATTTGGTAATATAGTCGCGGAGATTAATAATTTTTTAAGATAATATTATGGTACTTTTTTCTAAATAAGATATATCTCTCGAACTGTGCGGAGTATCACATTTACGTGGAAAGAAGAGGCCAAAAAAAAGGATGAAGATTTCTCGTATATATATTCCATAAAAAAGAGACATCAGAACCCGCATTAGACGAGAGGACGATAAAAAAAAAGAAAAAAAAAGGAAAAAAGAGGCGCAGGAAATTCGCACGTAATGGCGCGCGCGTGCAGTGTATCGCATCCTAATCTCGACGAAGCGTCGGAGAGATTCGCGGAATTGCCGAAAGTGGCGAACGGCCTTGACGTTGCGGTTTGCTGCACAGATTATACTTAACGAGAGACCCGCCGCGCGCGTCTGGTCCCCCCCCCCTCCCCTTTCGTTATCTTTCTTTTATAGAAACGTTAGTCTCTCTCTCTCTCTCACTCTCTTTCGCTCGCTTCAGTATGCGAGAGCACGCATCATACAGTGTTCCGTGTTCCCGTCCTGCCTGGATAGACTTTTTCTCCGGGTAGCTGCTTCGCGAAAATATATAACGATATTTTAAATTCGTGCGCGAATCGCGACGAATCGTTGAATTTACAAGTGTGTAATTTAGGTTTTTTTAATTAAAGAATATTGCCGTTAATTGTGTTTTTTTAATCATTTGTATTAAATCTAAATCTCTTAAAATTACATTAATATATGTAGATAGAAATTGAATATTTACTTAAAACTGTTTTATAACGTAATATTAGTTGAAATAAAGAAAGAAATGACTCACCTACGAGACTTGGTTTTTTGGCACCTGCCCTTTTAGGTGGGGTTCTACTTTTTGGCAATCTGGTGGGAAAGGCGAACATAAAGACGGTGATCAGCATCAGTAATGAAGATATAAAAACCAAACCTGCAAACAAATTCATTTTATTACTTACAATGTCAAATGATGAAAATCTATTTAATTGTTAAATTCGATTGCATTATACTAATTTCAAATTGTAATAAACTAAAACAATTTACATATTTGAAAAAAAAGCTTGAGCTCAAAATACCCATAATTAATTATTTCTTAAGAAACAATTTAAAAAGAAAGTAATTTTTGGCTCCTCCGAAAGTTGGATAACAATTCGGAGATAAAAGAGCTTTCACTTTCCGCGTAAACGACAGAAATTTCGTCGCGATTCTTTATCAATTCGCGGTAATCGCATCGACCAGGAAATTCGTCAGAGGACACTCTCCGGGTAGGTGCGCCGAGCATATATCTCAACGCGCGCCTTTCTTTTTTTTATCATTGTCCATTAACGTCGCCTTTTCCCGACGGCCCAATAAAAGGCGCAGGCGACAAAGACAAAGAGAGAGAGAGGGGCGGGCTGATATTTCGTCTGGCCAACGTTTGATAATTTCAAGAAGGTCAGGCGTAAAAATAACTGGCCCGAATTCCAGACTTCTCCGGTGCAGCCGCGTATCGGACGCGGGCAGACGCGCACGAGGCGGCCAATTATTAATAATGAAATTTGGCACCGCGCGAACTCCGTAACTTTATATCCCCTCGATGCGCCCGGGCACCCGCGTGTATTCGTCTGTTGTTGTTTCCTTTTTTTTTCGGCCGGCTGATAAATTGCGCGCAATCGAATTGGGAAGGGGGGGCCTATCGATTGCTGTGTTTTTATCGCGTAAACGGCTTCGATTATGACTGCTTTTGTTTAAGTACTTTACAGCGTTTTAGAAGATTTATTGGGCTGGCGGATTAGATTTTTTGTTATAAAAATCAAAAGTAAATAGCTCAATGATTAAAAAACGTGTTTAGTAATATCCCAATTAAAACGAAAAACTTACTTTTTTTAGACTTATAATTATAAATTTAAATCTTCATTTTATTAAATTTTTTTTAAAATAACTGATTTCGACAAAAACAAAATTTTTACTACTTTTTCAAAAACTCATTATATACTTGTCAGAGAAAAAACAATTTTAATAATCTTTTATATGCATATTAAAATTGCTTTAATAAGATATTTTTCATTAAAATGATAAGTCCTTAAAACTAATGTCTTACGTAAAAAGTTATCTACTTAAGTTTCTGGAAATTTAGTGCTCATAAATTTGATTTCTATTGCTTTGCTACAAAAGCAAGTTTTCCTGAATTGTGAAATGAATAAATTATCATAACTAGTAATTATTTATTATTATTAGCTGCGTAAAATTTTATTCAAAAATTAATGTTGTTCTAAACTTTCTTTTTAAAAGTTATGAAAAGTAATCATCATATTATAATTTTTCTACATAAATAACTCATTACTTTATTAAAATCCTAAAAAGACTTTCATAATACTTTTGTATTTAATTTCAATATGGTATAATATTAAGTTTCATCCGAATTGACAACATTTTACAATAGTATTTAATATATTGTATGGAAATAAATATTAAATTTGAAGTCACGTAAAAAGTTGTAATTTTCTTTATGTCTCTATTACATAGTATTTCTTATATGCTTTAAATGCTTGTTAAATTTAAAAGCTCTACTTTAGCAGAGAAAATCTCGTAAAGTTATAAATGCCTTGCAACTTTTCACTATATAATTAATCCTAAAGTACGTATAAAAGTGAACATAATCAAATTATATAACAGACCATTTTTATACTTTACAGCAAATCTGGTTCTTTTTCTCTATGCAGCGCCAACATTTCAGCCCGAGATAAAAAATAATGCCAAAATTCAAAATCACAACTACCATCTATTTTCATAACTTCAAAGGCTCATTTCCCTCAAAACTTCTTATCCACCTGCAGTATCCCGTTTCATCTACGATAACGCGAATCTCGACTCTCAATTTCAGCAGATGCGCCCCGCGATAAAGCCCACGAGACGAGTGGCAGGACGCGACAGTCGTCCGGGGCCGCACTTTGGTCGAAAAATCGCCGCGCTAACGAGGCCGTTACCGCGACTTTTCGCGAGAGACAACGATCTCGCGAGGCAAGAATCGTCCCGCGGGGAAGGCTTATTTTTAATTCGCGACAGGACGCGCGCTCGTCTTTCTTGGCGCGCAGCTGACGGGGGAAGGGGGGAGAGAGGCAGAGCGAAACTGCAGCGGGAATTCGCCTTCGCTGCTCGTCGGCCTGGAGATAAAAGTTCTCTCTCGAGGGGTCGAGATTCGTGCCAAGGCCGAGAGATGCTCTGGCGCGAGTATTTGGGGAAGCCGCGGGAGAAGGCTTAGAACAATGTGGGATTTCGTTGCTGATTGTTGCTGCGAAAATAGATTTTTAACGCGTACTTCGCTTACTAATGATATTACATTTTCTTAGAATTACGTAAGCATGTCGTGAGTTTCATTGATTGCCATTACTTTATCGCTTGTAGTACATTTTCTTTAATATAAAGCAATGAAAAATGAAACAGTCACGATTTGAAAAGTTAAGCTTTTACACCCAAGTGTCACCCAAGAGCGACAATTCAGAGCCGCATAAAACTCTGTAGAAATGAGGATTTCGGTACAGGCTGTAAAAGTAACAAAAAAAAAGGAAGCAAAAGTATAAATGGACAAGTTTCACTTACCAACCCACCAAGCACCGACCCATCTGGGATCTGAGGGAGTGATAGCAGGATCCACTGTTAAATCAGCGTAAAGGCTCGTACAGGCAGATCCCAGCATGAAACCCATTGCAGGACCGAGGATTCTGACTCCTATCGTAATTGCTGAAAGAAGTCATTTTAAACGCAACATTATTTTGTGCATTTGAAGAACAATATTTTATCTTAATCGAACGAATTCCTACCATATTTCACTAAAAGCATTTAGGATCAACGGATCTAATATATGCGATACTCTTTTTTTTTCTCTTTTCAACGAAAGTAATTATTTTCTGATCGAAAAGATATCGGCGAAGGCCCGCCCGAAGGAATGGCTAAAATATATACTATTTTAAGAATCGGCCAAAAGCTTCGAGAAAAGCATGTAAATTACGAAAATAAAGTCCTGCAACGGCCGGTCGACCGTCTTTATTTACGTCTAAGGATGCATGCAAAAAAAAAGGAAGTTTCGAGCGTAGATTTATTGACGCAGAAATTCCCCGACGGGCATTTCGAACGCTTATCTCGAGCCGAGTTTATTACTTTATATTACAAAATTATATAACGAGCTTTAAAAATGTATCTTTATTAGACAAGCCGAAAGTAAAATAAAACAAAAAGGTTTAACTTTTCGCAGTCGTTATCCCTCTCTTAAAGATCCATGAAAAAAAAAACCACTTTCTTACCGAAATATAAAGGAGTCTCGCGACTAGCGACATTGTCGTCGATGAAAGGTATGCCAAGGGTGTAGACGGCAGTCTGCCCCATTCCCACACCGAGCAGCGAGACGAAGAAGATTCCCAGCACGGCCATTTTGATTTTGCTCTGACTCTCCTGCTCCACGAGAAAGTCGCCCTCGCAGTACTCCGCGGTGTCGGTGCGCTGACGGTGTGGATCCGATGGCGATGACCAACTGTCGAGAGATGCGAATAATTTAGTATACGTTTGTAATTTTATTGCGTACGAGGGTAGAGACAGATAAGAAATGCGGCGAAACTGCAAGGAACGTTGGAATTGTAAATCAGGTTGATTATGCGAAATCAATAATTAAATTATCGTAATATTTTTCACTAGGGGAGGTTCGCCTGAAACGGTCATACTGGGCAAAACGGACACCCCCTATTATTTCTGATATATTATCGCTGTTACGAAAATTCCGAAATAAATCAAGTATATTACGTGTGTCATTAACAACAAAGTTTCAGTACTTGCGCGCTGCTCGCGGCAGCAACATCGCTTAGAAATAAAAAAACTGATTTTAGTCCGTGAGCTTACGATGTTACCAAGGTAAAAAACTGAACTTATTTTTTACACGGATGATGAAATTAATTCAAAAACAGTATCATGCTATTGTATTTATAGATATTTTTCCAAAAAAACCTTTTAGAATCAATATCAATTTTTTTTTTCACTAGTTTTATAAAAGAAAAGTCATTTTGTCCATTCCAGGCAAAATGGTCACCTTGACCGTTTCGCCCGGAATATATAAATTTGAATATTTTCTTATAATTTAACAGAGCTTTTTCCCACAATTAAACATGTAAACGTGAAATATATTATATTTCCTAGGTTTATCTAAAAATGGTTTACAAATACGTTCGGAAAACCGAATAAGATAGGCTTATGTAGAATAACCTAGCGAGTTTTGAAGACCTTAAAATTTCAAAGTTTTTTCAAGAATTGTTTATTATATGTTTAAACAATAATTCATTGCTATGGTTGTACGTACTTATTTATTTATTTTGATGTCTACTTTAGAAAAAAATGTTTAATTGATTATATTTTTCTTGAGTCCACTTTTTATTCGTTTTTCCTTAAGGTGTTCGTTTTGCCCGAACCTCCCCTATTTATATAAAAGTCATTTTAACAAACACAATATACAATAGAAACAAAACAGACTAGAATTCTTAGTCGATCAATTTTTCACGCGTAAAAAAAAGTCCCTCTCCGCAAGAAATCTCAAAGTCATCCTCCGCGGATACACTTCCAGCGCGCAATTTGTACGAGAAAAATAAGGATCCGAGCGCGCATTACGCTCGTACTCACTTACGTACAGAGAGCTCGGCGCGCACAAGGCGGCCGGTGCAAATAACGCAGACCGGCACACAGGCTTGGGAAAACACTGCCCCGTCTAGCGGAACGACCGTGAAATATCGGCGAATAATCGCTCTCGGCCTGACTGCCGCCGCCAGACAGAAATCACTTTGATCTTGGCCTTAATGAAGGCGCGCGAGCGCGATTCATTGAGCCGCCGCCGCCGGCCGCGTTATATTTTTCGACGCTCTCCTTTTTTTCCGCGCCTCGTTTCTTCGACCTCTAGGTCACGCGAGCCGACTCGCAAAAAGCGGGACGCGTGACCCATTGCATTGTCCGCGGGGCCGTTGCGCGCGCGCTCGCTCGCGGGACACCTCTTGCGAAAACTTTTGTTCGCGGGAATCTTTCGGTGAAGCGGACCCGCGACCGCGACCGCGGCTTTTGGTTCGTTTTCGGTTCGCGATTGGTTGTTTTTTCTTTTAGATCGATGACTCGCGTTACGGACGCGATTCGAACTTCGGAGAGTATTGGCAACGTGTCATTTAATTTGAGACTTTGGCGCTCTTAGAATTATTGATTTTGTTTATTGGTCAATGTATATTTTTTTTTTCTTCGATTTGCTTGAAAAAGTGATTTTTGAAAGTTATTTTTTTAAACGCCTAGGCTGTTAAGTTAAGATTCTTATGTAGCTGTATGTATTAGAACCTGTTTAAATTGTTTCAGCGACTGCAAGGTAATCGAGCCGTACGCGAAAATAAATCCTTATGTGTTAGTTGGTTATAAAAGTTTTGAAATTTATGACTCGCAATAATATAATTATTCCATTTTAAATCAAGAATTTATTTCGGTGGACATAATTTTGGCATAATTAATTAATCGGTCACATCGGAACTAAATCAAAAAATGAAGATGGCTACCAGTGCTTTATTTAAAAGAAAGTCCGTCCGACGCCTCAGAGTAGACTAGAGTAGTAGAGTAAATTTTTCTTCATTTATCGACTCAATCCAAACGAGAACAATCGCGTCTGACCACACGCGACCACCTTCCACTGCGCGGCGCTCCCCCATTTCACCAAAAAGACACACACTCACCCGCCGACGGAGAAATTGTCGTGCTTATCGAGGAACTTGCAGAGGTTGGCGGGCACGGGACTGGTGACGTTGGTCCCGTTCACCTCGCCGCTGAGCGTGCCCCCGTTGAACAGCAGCTCGTTCTGCTTGATCAGCTGCTCGCCGAAGATGAAGTGGGGCATCGAGCAGGACATCGAGCTCACCGCGAACAGCACCGTGCCCCAGCCGATCCACTTGGGCCGGTGGCCCTGGCCGCCGTAGTACGTAAGCAGCAGGGACGAGCCGATCTGGCCAATCTCCGTCGCCGACATTATCAGGCCGGTCGTCTTAGACTGGATCTGGAAGAGCTTCTCGATCGTCGTGATCACCGAGACGAAGTACGTGAAGTACATGCCTTGCAGCACCTGAAAAATCATTTTTTGACTCGTTAGAGCGACGGTTTGCACGAGATATTTTTTTTTATTCGAGGTTACATAAGTATTCCGATGTAGTCTACAAAATATTATCATATTTTTCAGTTTCCGAGTAATTCGCTCACCCAAGTGGCGCAGAAAACGACGAGGAACATCTGCTTGGTGGCGAACCTCTGCAGGCAGGCGGGCCTGAACGGTCCCCAGCCGAAGGTCGTGTCCTCGTCGTCGAAGTCGTCCTGGAAGCTGCCGGGCTTCTCGTCGATCGTGGCGACGTGCCTGCCGTTCTCCGCGGCGCTGATCTCCACCTCCTTGCCGTTCGGCAGGATCGAGCCGTTATTGTTGTGCTGCTGCTTGTCCAGGCCGTTGCTGCCGTTCACCGCTTTCCCGTTCGCCGGGATAATCGTCATCGTCTCCACCGTGCCGTTCGACAGCGTCAGCGTGTCCTCCCCGGCCATTTTTGCGATCGAATTTTTGTTTTAGCTTTGCTGAGCGAGGGGCTCTTCGCCCGATGAGCCGCGTCTGTAGGCTGTCTTCGGCGACGTCTACGACCTAAGTGTAATCTGTAAGCGAGAGGGTGGGGAGTTAATTTCGTATGGATTTTTTTTTTTTTAAATTAGTTATTAAAATATGTGTAGCTAGGTTATCAAATAGCTTTTTTCTTTAAAACTAGGCTATGGAATATTATGCACATTTTTAACATTTATATATTCGTATAATTAGGATATGTAAAAAAGGATTTGTTCAATCTAATGTGTTCTCCACCGTACGAATGGTAGAAATTATATAGCTCTTTAAAATAGCTGAAAGTGATGCAAAGTTTTCATTTGTTTTTTTGTTTGTTTGCACTGTAAGGATTTTAAAATTTAAAAATTTCCGTTGCGAGAGAAGTATGTTTTCTAGTCGTCAAATGTAGTTGTAACGGATATGGAGAACAGAGAACTCTTCACTTCCCCTACCTTTACCGAAAAACTTGTCTAAGATTTTATTTAAACCAACCCGCCTAGATTTTATCTAAAACACACATCCTTACAGCACTAAATTTAAATCTTCGTATTATGCATTTTTTTAATATATATTTTGATTGAATCGTATAAAAATATTCATAGAAAAAGAAAATTAAGTCGAAATTAATTATTAACTAAGGATCGGACTAAACGCACATTTATTAAATTCAATTACAAGCCCCCATACCAGTTATGTCTCAACCACCCTGAATTTCTCCAACCAACCAGCTTCAACAGTAAAACGAACAAGTGCAATCGCAAATCATAATTGCAAAGAAAAGCTCGCTCGCCGCCGCAAAACAAATGCGCGCATAATAGGCCACTTATCTTCTTATCGAGGAGACCAAACTAGAACCGTTATCCAGATCGCTCGACAGCTTAGCGTCAATTAAGAGCGAGCATCTCGCGTTCACTTTCACGGAAAACGGCGTTCCCTCTCGGTCGGAAGCCAGAACGAGCCGCAACAAAGACGTCCTCGCGAACGAAATGCAGGCGAACTCTCCCCCGGAGGCGTCGTTTACGCAATCGGCATCGCGGACAATTAAGCATCTCTCTCGAGTGCCGGCGAGAAAAGAGGAACACTACGCGCGACAGAGGGGAAAAGCGCGCGATAATCGTCCGTAAAGTCGATCGCCGCGCGCGGACTCTTTTCACTTTCGTCGGCCGCCGGCCGCACTTTCCTTCTCTCCCCGTTACGCTCCGCGAGCCGCGATGTTATACAGACACGCTTTCGTTAGAATGCAGTTTTCATCGGGCCGCGCGCGCCCGGGAAAACGAGAGCGCGCCCGACGAAAGCGAATCGCGACCGACCGCCAAGCACGCGAGAGACTCGTCGATTGGAAATTGGGTCTTCGCTCGGGGATCGTCCTCTGGAAATTTGCGGGATTTCTCGTACCTTTTCCGATTCAGTATATTAGGCGAATGATTTAAGCAGCGCGCTTACTTCGAATGGTTAAAAGTGGGTTATTTTTTCGTACCACTTCTTAAGTAGAAAACCTGATTTGACTTACGTCCAAACTTAAATCCTTGTATTATAGGATCGACGAAAAGAGTAAAAACTACGAGTGTGTACGATAAAAATTTTCCTCTTCGAGAGCCGCCGAGTTAGAATGACCATCGGCCGTCCGAATTTATCGACAAGTTTCTCCGCGCCGCGATTATAAATCAAAGCCTCTCGTTGGCGGAGGTTAATAAGCATACTTTTCGCGCGGAAAAAAACTTTACGAGTCGAGTCCGGGAATAATAATAACCAGAAGGCCCGCGGCGCAAAGAAACGAAAAGGAAAGGAAGCAACGGGAGACTGCGAGTCGAGCCTTCGCAGGTCTCTCTCTTCCTCTCTCTCTCTGTCGTGTGGGCACTGAATTATTTCGAAACCTAAATAATTTTCTAAATGACTTCCTTCCCGTTGCTTTTTGTTAGCGGATTGTAAAATTTTGGATTAAAAATCAAAGTGATAAATTGTGCAGTTCGCAAAACTTTAAAAGGCGGTTGAATTTTTTGACGCGAGGTTCGTAAATGTGTAAGCGATTAACTGTACAGTAAAAGACTAATTAAACTTTTACAAGCGATACGTTTCTTTATACTTCGTGAACTACGAAAAAAGGTTAAAAGATACCGAAGTTCGCAAATGTAATTACGCTATAATTACGAAGCCAAAGAAAAGCCCGGCGAGTCTACTAAAAATTTTCATTCCCAAACCGACTCGCTAAACATTATTTACCAAAACAAAAAAACGAAAAAAAAAAAAAAATTAACAACCCAATCGCCCAAAGCCTTCGCTCTCGACACAATCGCGAGTTTTCACTTTCAAAAGCCTATAAAAACCGCGGAGCTGCCGCGAACGATCCATCGGCCGGCGCGCAGAACGATTCTCTCTCTCTCCCTCGGTTGATTCGCCGCTAAGTAAGTGAGTGAGTGCGCGAGAAGTGGCAGGCCGAGAGTTAAGTTCGGCGCCGCGGCGGCTTGGTCTAGGTCGCCTTTCACTGTCCTACTCCCCGCTGGTTCGCGCATACACGCGCGCGCGTCTCTCTCTCTCTCTCTCTCTCTTCCCCGCCAGCGCACGTGGAGCTGCAAAGCTGCGCTATCAATGCCACAGGCTGTAGTGGGCGCGGGCCTGCCGTGTCGATACGCGCCGGTTCGAGCGAAACAATTTTCGACGATTGTAACGGTGTGGCTTTTTTTCTCTTTTTTTTTTTTTTTTTTTTTTTTGAAAGGTTCCTGGGTGCGGGATGTGGGTAAAAACTATATATTTATTTCTATAAGTAGATTATTTATCTGGAGTCGTGTGGAGCTGTATTAAATAATATACGAAAGAAATGTTGTAATAAAAATTACTGTACTGTATACCAATGTGTATGCAAACTTGCATTATCGTAAAAATTACTATGTTATAATTTTAGTAAAAATATTGTTATAGTCCTATTAAATTTTAGTATCTAGTGTAGTAATTTTTAGGATAATGCAAGTTTGCATACACATTGGTATACAGTACAGAAATTTTTAATACAACATTGTTCCCAATGTAGAATTAAAGATTCTTGCTTATACGGTCAAATCTGCTAAAACGTAATTTTGACGAGGCGAATTCGCGGAACTCGGCCAACGAAAAAGTAGTCGCTTAATAACCTCCTCCGGCTCCTCGAAAATCGAGGAAATTTAAGGAAAAGACTCGACTAGAAAACAGAGCTTTTCGCAGGACAAATCCGCGCAAAATAAGGGAGAGCGCAATTAAAATAGTCCGGCGTTACGCTCCGCGAATTCTAATTTCTCCTCCTTGAGCGCGCGCTTACTTTGAGAGAACAAAAAATATGCAAAAATTAAGCGAAGAAGACGCGCCTTTCGGACTCTACACACATACATTCCCCGGTTCGTTACTTTTTATTCTTTCCTGCAAGCGAATCGCCACTCGGGCGAATTGTGCGCACGACTCGTCCCTCTGTCTTCCCTCTCGTCCTTCGCTCTTCGGATTAGGCAGTTAACCGTTTCTCACGATGAATATAATTCAAAGAGCTCGTCGCGATGCACCCCTGACTTTCTCTCCTGCGCGTGCAGTTATCTCTCTCGTTTTGTTTGTCTTCTTCGCCCGTTTTTTCGGTTCGCCGTGTTTTGCTGCTCTGTAAGCAAGGTGCATGAAAAGTTACGCTGGAAGCGCTGTATTTTGGAGTCAAAATGTTTACGTCTGTCGAAATAATTATATTGAAAGTAAAAGATATTATAAATATCAATTCTGAAAGTTTGTATTATGCGCAATAGTTATTTGATACAAAAACAACTTGACAAGTATAATTATATTTTGAAGTTTAATTGACGCACACCCATAAAATTTATCTATTTAATAGATAACTTTTAATTAGTTAAAAAGTTAATAATGACGCAATATCTCGTTCTCCCAAGACTCAACGATGCAAATACCACCGAATAAAAATTACCAGTCCATCAGCTAGTCGATCCTATACGATATTTGCTATTGACTTTCATTCTGATCTTTGCGTCCAGTGCAGTGATTCGAATAACCTATTTTAGCCACCTTAGAGGCCTACCTTAGACACCTACCCCGACCTCTTACAGTCGCTTGAGGATTTATTTAGCGATTAAAAGAGAGGCGGAGAGAGACGCGGAGAGGCTCGCCGTGATTTATAACCGCGTGAAATTCAACTCTCCGAGTTAAAAGTTTTGCAGAATAGTCCATTAAGACTGGTCTTTATTGAGATTATTTCTCGATACTGGTATTAGCCTTAAACATTTGTATTTATATTCGTCGTTGAGAAGCAGATATAATAAATTTCTATGGCTTTTTGTCCGACTTTGTTTATTCAATTTATATTTGTCAGTTAATGATTTTAAAAAGGTTACACCGATCATTAAGAAATAAATTGTTTTTTCGCATACACTTTATAGATAAATAAGAGATTTATATATATTGTACACGATTTCATTTACATTCAAGACAATGCCAGTCATTGATTCTATCGGCCAAGGTGCAGTAAAGAAATAACTCGGTGATCACTGATGAAAGCATTGGTAAATTCGCAACGTAAAGCTTTCAGAATCGCAATTCATTTCATTTTGCAAAAAACTCTTGGCTTTTTAAAAAGTCAGAAATCAAATGAACTTCCAATAAAAAAAAATCTTTTCAACAATGCAAAAACAAATCTCGAAAATCGAATTGTTTATATACCAGGTACCAGGTATGCATATTACAAAATTCCAAGAAGACCCACCGATGGATTTATCGAAGCCACACTGCGCTGCGTAACCATGTTTTCAGTTTTTATATTGACTCGGAAATGAAATTTATAACTATCGGGGTGGCCAGTTTTTACCGCTATCGCCTTGGCTTTTTTCGCTCTTGCGTTAACTCTCCCCGCTATTGAACGCAGCGAGAGCCCCCACGTAAAAAAAATGTTGTACAGCTTGTATACAAGTTGTATATAAGGGCTGTATTAAAAAATAATTCTATATAAATTGATACAAATTATATAGAAGAAGGAAGGAAGGCCTTGATCCCCAAGGCGCTTTTGGGTACCCGCCCGATTGGTCGCTAGGTGCAGACCAGTCGAGGCTCAGGGATATAGGTATCCGCGCTCGGTGAGGGTACTCATTGGCGTCTAGGGTAAGGGTTGTCTGTAGTCAGCCCTACTGATGAGTCTGGTTGACAGGCCTGACTCCTGAGACGAAACATCTGGCTTCCTTCAGCCTCCTACAATACAAACTATTCACATGCATTTGTAAATTTGTATATAAATTATATACAATAATCCAAGAAAAATTAATTGTACATAAT
Organism: Ormyrus pomaceus; assembly: GCA_900474385.1. Classification (NCBI taxonomy): domain Eukaryota; kingdom Metazoa; phylum Arthropoda; class Insecta; order Hymenoptera; family Ormyridae; genus Ormyrus; species Ormyrus pomaceus. The sequence goes on from UCOM01000334.1 coordinate 31,218, forward strand.
TTGTATCAATATTATGTAGAATCATTTTTGAATAAAGCCCTTGTATACAACTTGTATTCAAGCTGTACAACATTTTTTCATTTTTTTTGTAGTATTTTTTTTCCTTGCTTTGTTTTGCGCTCGATAAGCTTGACGTCTTTTATCGGGGAAGAGTCATTTTTTAGAAACGCCACTCCATTATTGTCGAGGAGCGTAATGCACGAGCTTTAAGTAACTTGTATGAGATAATGGCGTTTTACTGTAGTTTGGGGTTTTGTTTTATTAGAAAGATTAGAGAGTTTAAGAAGAAGATTAAGAAGGAAAAAGAAATGATCGACCTAAGTTACTCATACGAAATTATAATATTCTTTTCTATCAAAAACGTCTTGATTCTTGATGAGCAATTGATTCAATGATAATTGGAAGCCTTTACAATTTTCGACGTCGCGTACCGACAGAAAGTCGTGCAGCATACAGCACCGTAGGCCAGAGAATTAGGGCGATCGATTGTTCGCGCCCCAATTCCCCGTCTGCTCCTGCATTCAGTAATCGGAAGGTGAAGATGAAATTGCGAACTGCGCAGCGCCGTTATTTTAAAAGTTATCATCGGTGAACGATCCATTTCCTCCCTCGACCGTCATTAAGAATTAAATTTGCCGAAACAAACTGAATTCCGAATTCTTGATCCCGTCAAATATTAAAAACCCCCCGAAAAATTAGCCGCACGCCAAAGAAGGCCAATCCCAAAAAATATAAAACAAAAAAAAACGCCTCGCGAGGATCAATACGCTCTTCTCGTTACGTCCCCCTTTGAATTTAAAGCAACTCTCGACTCTCCTCGAGTATACACGCAGTCGCGCAAACCACAGAGGAAGAGAGACGAGCCCCGGCGCCGCGCGCTTTAAACGCAGACATTCGTCCGCGGCGCGCGAAATCTCGAGAATTACCCTCCGATCATACGTTCGAAGCTCGCTCTCGCGTTCGACATTCGGGAGAGAGGAGCAGCGAGCCTGCACGCTCTCGCCTCTGCCCTGGGAAAGCGATGTCTGGGTCCTGCGCGCTCTCGGTTGTAATAACACATCGCCGCGCGCGGCATAATACTCGGGCCCCGCCGCCGCCCCGCGGGGGGACGCCCACCGCAAATTACGGACGATCGCGCTCCCGTATATCTGCGGCTCATCTCTTTTTGGGCCAAATAACACGGCTGCGCCGCGGCCTAAAGGGCCCGCTGCCGCTGCTGCCTTCGCTATCTGTCTCCCCTTCGCGTGTACATACGTGTGTATGTACCTCCGGTTGTTGCGCATCTCTCTCTCTCGGTAACTGTGTAATTACGTCAAGGGGGGACACCGCGAGAGAGAGAGAGAGAGAGAGAGAGAGGGGAGCCGGCGGATTTTGATTATTTATTAATGAAGCTCCGGGAGAGATTACGCGGCCGTTGCGAAGGCGGTTTTAAGTCGATTTAATTAACGCGAGAGAGCTGCGCGCGGGGATGATTTATTCCGGCGCGTATCTCCGATTAAGCCGCGGTTATTACCGGGTGCCGGGGATTAAGTACACCGCGCGCGCATATCGAGAGATCGGGAGACTCGCGGAGCCGGGGAGAGATTTCGACGAGAGTTTGCTGGTATGAATTGGTTGGTAGCGCAATTTCCGGCGCGGCCGAGAGATTTTTTTCGGAGATGCAATATCCCGAGTCTTGCGTCGGGAATTTTTATACCTGGCAGGTATTTTCGGGCATTACGCGCCCCGAGCCGCTTCGATTTTTCGGCAACTCTTATCAGTCCCCGCCATTGAGGCCTCGCGCAACTCGGAGAGCGCGGATCGAGCGGAATAATAATACGCGCGCCGCTAAAAAGACTGATTGGCCCCTCCGTCCGGCTCGTTTATTTCGAGTGCAGCGATTGTTGCATTCTTGCGCCGGTAGCCGCCGCGGCTCAATTACAATGCCGCTTTAGCCTCCCGCGACGCTTAAAAAAAAAAATGCTTTATAATTGACGCACGCGCGCGTGATGCAACGCGAATTGAGAAAGTATAACTCAAATCGCTTGAACCGGAGTCTCTTATTTCGCGAATGACGCAATGTCCTTAGCCTTTTTTTTTTCTTTCTTTTCGAGCGAGCGAGACTGTAGGAACGTGAGCGCAGCCGCGATTTATCGCTGAAAATGGAATGATTGTCTTTGAGCTGTTTTATAGAAATCCGCGTCTATCGCGTTGGAGCGTGCGCGGGCTTTAAACGACTGGCATCGTTCGCGGCTCGGGAGTGACATAACTCGATTAATTGGTTTTGTTATAGTGTTTTACGCGCAACAGCGTGCGACAATGTAGGCTTTGGAATATTGGAGTGTCGTGGAAAGGAATTAATTTCGGATTTATTTTATACCAATATATACATGAAAAATGTCTTAAAATTTTATTGAAACTGTAAATTTTAAAATATCTATATATTTATTTCAATAGAGTCTTTCATTTGCTTGTCTTAGATTATTAATATTATCGCCATGAATCGATGTTTCGTATATAAAGTTTCCTTTAACACGCATTGAAATATTCCTGCAGGCCCATTATATGCTTTTCGAAACAAAATTCCAAAGCACGAAAGAATAATGAACCGTGACGACAATAAACAGTTAATGGCAGTCGTAAATGTTAGCCGCGGCAAGAATTTCAGTGGGAAAAAGATATTTTGTAAATTCTGACCCACATACGTCAAACACACGAGACCCTTTATGAATCGTTCCGTTCGAATTATCGCACTTTGAGAAAAACTGATACAATTGAACGTAACCGTACGCCAGTCATAACATTTTAAAGTTCGATTTTTCATTTTCATCGTGTAAATGCGCATAAAATGTATGCATTTATTGGAAATTTTGCTGGGCGATCGATAATTGTTTCACGCTAAGTGCACAACTTTACGATATCGTAATGGTTGTAAGTTTATTTTACTCACAATGCACTTATTATGATACTCAACAAATATAAAGAATCTGACATTACATTAAATGCTTTTCTACACAACGTCTAAGAACAGATAATTCATTTCATCGTTACAGCTCCAACAAGTCCTTAAAACCGCGCCAAAGCCTAACAGCGCAATCGGCAATCGGCGGCATTGCCGATCGTCAGTCTGAAAGCTCTCCGAGCCTAAACGCAATCCGAGTCCTGTAAGCGCGAACAAAGCAACGTGGCGCACCTTCTCTCTCTCCGGACGAGCGAGAGCCAGGCCCCAGTTTATACGCTGCACTTTCCGCGGATCGAGAGCGAAAGAAGGAAAGTAAAACGGTATCGCGCGCTCGCCGGGAGCGGGAAGATAACGAGAAACTCCGCGAGCGCGGGGAGAGAGATGCCCCCGGATGACCTCGTCGTCGCGGCGGGGAGAGGAGTGGGGGGTAAATAGCAGCAGCAGCACCAGCAGCAGCAGTCGCTCGCTCGCTCGCAGGTGCAGCAGCGAGTAGTCGACTGGCCCACATGCGCCAGCAGCAGCAGCTGAGGGGCACGCGGTCGCGGTCGATAGCCCGATATAGAGCGAAACGCGCGCGCGGCTGTGGCGCCTGCGCGCGCACACACACCTATATACCTATAAACGGGGAAAATCCGGGCAGGGAAGAGAGAGAGAGAGAGATCCAGGCGTCAAGCCGCCGAGGAGCAGTCGAATCAATTTTTCTCCCGAGCTCGACACGACACTCCGGCAGGGAGAATGTAGGGTGGGCAGGCGGTGCAGTGACCGGAGGGGGAGGGAAAAAAGGGCGAATCGAAGGTTCGGAGGGGTAAGGGGCTATTTTCGGGAAGGGATTTGGGTCGCTCGCGAATGATGGGAATTCGGACGGGTTTCGAAATGCTGGGTATTTTGGGTACTCGCGCTATTTCTGGAGGTGTACCTTCGATCGACTATTATTATTCTTTGGCCTTTTGTGTATTTCTAGGATTTTTCATTGGACGGGTGAAGTAGATAAGCGGTAAAAATGATGGATTTTTATTTGCTGCTAATTCGAGGTTGTACGTTAAAGTATTAAATAACTTTATTACTTGCAATGATGTATTCCAATAAAAACTTTAAACGAAGGTAAACGAACTGAAACGAGTTCACGAGTCTACAATATTTTTACCCCGCGTTGAACCAAGACAAAAATCTCCTTTCAGAATTCTATCTTTTTTTTTCAAATTACCCCTGCACATTTCGTTCAAGTTTGCGTCCTTAAACGAATTACCTAAGGCAATTGACACACATAATCTTTTTAAAAAAAAAACAGCGCATTACGCGCATTTTCCCGCTAATGCAATAATTACCTGCGTACACGTCAGCGGCGGGAGATAAATCATGCGAGCAATACACGCTCTGCGCGTATATTTATCACCGAAGCTTTGGAAAATAAAAGTTACCGTAAGATACAAGTCATTTTTCCACGGAACGATCCGAGGCAATTCATCTTGTCGGCCAGAAAGAAGGAGAGTATATAGCCGCGCCGACAACTGGAGTATTAGACGCCGTGTTCTACTTTATCAATTAAAACACACCGCGGATGCCCTTGTCAGTCACCGAGTTTCTTTAGCCGCTGCCGCTTGTGTTCCCTGCGCGCGCACGCGATTCGTCGCTTATATAAAAAAAGAAACGAAAGAAAAAAGGTTAACTAAGCGGCGAATGTATGAAAAAAAAAGAATGTGCAATAAACCATCGCCGCGGGCTTATCGCTGACATACTTGTGGCGATAGACCAAAAGGAAAATTAATGTTCGTTGCCTCGCCGCTCGTCGCATTAAACGAATTGGAAAAGTGTGGATTTTTCTGGGCGTCGAATTATAATGGCTGCGATGCGAAATTGCGTCCTTTTTTTTTCTTTCTGGAATCGAAGAGAAATATTGGAAATATTGCATTTGCACGAGAGCAGTTGTTTTAAACCTCGGTCCACGCTTTTTTGTTGCTCCCTTAATTGTGCGCAAAGGGTTTTATCACCGAGCGAATTCTACGCGAAATTAATTCCCTCGGTGGAGATTCTTCAAATAAACCGGATACCCGAATAGACGAACTTTTTAACTATTTCTAATTTACGAACTAGACTGTGGTAACAAGCGTCCTGTCATCGACAGTTGTTAAACGCATCGAACGTATTACGCGCAATAATTTTCAAATCAGAAGAAACGCACGATGTAAAAATTTTTCTCCCCGTCCACTTGCCTGCCCCATCCCAGACGCACAAAGGCGGCGGCCGGGCCGCAAATTGAGCCACTCTCTTTGCCCTCGCTCATTGATAATCTGCCGCGCTCGCAGCGCGGCCGCACAGAAAAGTAGAGGAGCAGCGACGACAAGAGGGAGAGGGAGGAAAGGACGGAAAAGCGTCGGGGAAGAGGCCGCAGGCAGGTCGAGGATGCCGGGTTCAAGCACCTAAAGCTGCACAAATGACGTTCGACTATTATATATATCGTCGTCGTCTCTCTGCGCGCGCGGATATGTAGATGCAAGTATTTCAATGACGCGGCTTGCGGGAGAGAGAGCGGATATGCGAGGGGAATCGCTACTTTGAAAGGATGCAGCTCTCGGCGAGAGAGAGACTTTTAATGAAAAAATTGGCTTATACAGCTGGCTAATGCGGGGAAGGAGTCTGAGTGGTGCGCATCCTTTTTGACGATTCGTTTGGGTTCTGTATTAAGGTCTTGAACTGGATAACGTGGAAAATGATTAATAAATTTGAGGAGATAAATTTGTGTATTAGAAAATGCCCGCTGATATCGAGAAACTATCCGAGGAAAATAAACGGTTAGAAATAGGAGTCCTCGTTGAAGTTGAAAGAAAATATTTTTCTCAAAAAGTTTCTTGGATTATAGGTTCGATTGAAATTGTAATTAATGATCAGTATTTTATATTGCGTAATAATAATAAATCTATTATATATTAGTCAAAATACAGTTATAAAACTGAAATAACAGACTGCCAGCACGGCATTGTTTATCTTTCAAAGCTATTTTCAATTTTCTCTATGACCTCCATTTCAATTTATACAAGTGTCTAATTCAGGTCTTAGCTTCAGTCTTAAGATTGGGCAATTGATCTACTTAAGTTGCACAAAATCAAAGCCATCAATCATCTAATTACATACGATAAAACGCTTATTCAAACATTCCATTCAGCTGTAACCGGGAACCAAAAAAAAAAAAAAAAAAAAAAAAAAATCGTCAAAAATTCTCTTATCTATCTCGTCTCGAACGATATCCAGCCCGGACGGTCGCGTCGGCAAAAAAGCTTGCAATATTTAGCTCGACAATGCGCGGTTTATCGCCGCATGAGAGAGAGAGAGAGAGAGAGAGAGAGAGAGAGAGAGAGAGAGAGAGAGCGCATAATTTCCCTTTCTAGAGCAGCTGGAGACACGTGAGAGCTTGGCTCGCGACGCCCAGGCATATGGACATCCCTGCTCTCGCATCAATCTCTCTCGCCGAAAACACTTGCGACGCCTCGGCCGACTGTTAAATTACACCTCTCGCGCGGCGGCGGGGCTCACCTCGCACACCGGCGAAGCCTATATAAGTGCACGGACGACGGTGGATACGTGAAATAATTACGTGGGTGTGCAAGTGTCGGTGTGCGCCCGCGGATCTATGGACGGCTGCCAGGGAGTGAGAGAAGCCTGGTAGTACGCGTCGCGCACGTACACACATATATGCGCGCGCTCGGCGGCGCGGCGCGTTCATTGAGACCTGACCTAGTTCAAGACGAGCTCGCAAGCGCGGTTCAGCGACTCTCGCTGCCGCCGCCGCCGCCGCCGCCGCTGCAGCTGCAGCTGCGCGCACGCGCTAATTGAGTGATTTGCCGCACGAGTTTTCGAGGGATCCGCGCGGGTCGGCGCGGGCCGAGCTTTTTCGAGCTTCCCTCTTTATTTTATACGCTTTTGTGTATACGATTGAATTCGGCGTGAGATGGATCTTAAATTTGGGGATAGTTTGGGTAGTGGATGAGCTTTTGGCAGGAGAGATTGAAGTCTCGAGCGAGGTTTACTTGAGTCTCGGTGAAGTATGGTATATATCGTTAAATTATTATTTAAGTACGTACCGAAAATAGTTTAATGAAAAGCGAAATCTTGTACACCGAAGTTACGACTTAATGAATATACTTTATTGATTGCTTCTACATTTGATTTTATGTGCTTGAATAATAAAAATCATTAGTGGGGATTAAGCATTTGATATTTGAAAGACGCTGTAAGAGTTGAAATTTAGCGGGTTATTGGAGAAGGATTAATTAAACGGATCAACAAAACTATTTGATAAACTCACTGAATCCCTTGTATTTTGTAATGATCAACGAAAGCGAATTTACCTGAAACAGAAAGAAAGAATAATTAAAAAACTAAAATTTAGAATAATTAAAAAATTAATCGAGATATTATTTTCAATCTATTCGGATTAGTAAAAACTTTTATAAAAAAACCTATTGTTTACATGTACTACCAATAATTTTAAATACAGCACATTGAAACAATTTTGAAACCCAATAAACGGATACTTCGCGGTTTTACTCAATCTCTCTTCTCTAAACACATCATGCTTTCGATAATAGGATCCACTCGAGGTAAAATAGCTCGTTGAGCGTCGAATTTACGCGGGAACGCATTACCAAATTCGAATTCATCATTATCCACTCGGATGGCACAAACGCGTAAATGCATAATCACGCATCGGTGGCCCGCCCTTTGACCTCTGACAGCTTCGCGCAGTATGCGAATGTGCAATGAATCACACGCATGATATGTGGGTCACTTAGCCGAAAAATTCATAATATTCGAACGAGTTTCATTCTTTTCAGATTCAACGCGGCACAATATTACCGGACGACTCGATCGACTTATCGGCGCATAATGCAAAGCAACGGTTATCAACTCAATATTCATTCAGTCCCCGCGGCATATCCGCCTTTCGGAAAAGTTCACAAGATTATTTAAAAACACCGCGCCCCAAGTAGGCCGCGAACCTTCGCGAGTGGCAAGCGGCGCGTTCCATTTTTCTCTCCTTCTTTTTTCAATCACAATTTACCGCCTTTTTTGCCCCAAGAAACGCCGATCCTCAACGACGTCGCGCGCTCGACGTTATCCGCGCGCCTGCGTCGTCGTCGTCGTCCCGCGGCAACAGTAGCTCTCCGAGACCTAATTGCAAATTGATCCATTATTCTTGCCCGCGTACTACACGGTTACGCGACACAACTGACCCCGTTTACGTCCCCCGTAATCGAATAAACGCGACTCCTCGGCTATATACGAATTCCGTGTAACGATGATGTATCGCTGCGTTTTCAATTGGAGAGACGGACAGCGCGCGGGGTTTTCCGGCTCGTCTTGTCGATTGTACACAAGGTGTTTTCGTAGATCGCTAGAACTTTGTTTTTTCAACGGGCGCGGCTAATTTTGTTCGGAGCACGAGTTTCCGGACGGAGTCGGAGAGTGTGTGTTTTTAAGCTGGACTCGAATTCCTTTGTAAGGTCACACAGCCGCCGATGAATCATGAGGCGGTACGGTTACCAGTGTCGAAACAAAATAGCGATCTTCGTAATGGAGGAGGCCGTCCGCTCCGCCGAGTTAGCAGCGACTCGAGTCGATGTTAATTACCGCTTTTCATTCAAGGAACATTGTACGCACAAAGAGTTTATTTCATCCGGTCGAAACCTCGAAAAGACGTCGGCGTTGCGAGCCCGTTGAAAATATTCAAGCGAAGTTACGGAAGGTTTTTTAAAGGCCGCCAACGGCGGTGGAGCGATTCGTTTATTACGGCATGTTACGTTGAAAATCGAGTTTGTCAAAGCCGTTGTACTATTGAAAGAGTCTAATTTCATACACAAAATGAAAGTAAAATAATAATACGATCGAGAAATTGCTTTTCTTCCCGTAGCTTTCGTGTATATAATCTCTTCCGACAACAGCGGCGAAACATCTCTCTTACCGACTAGAAAGTGAGAAATAAATATCCCCGAGATCCGACGGAATTCCGACACGAGGAAGAAGATCCGCCGGTCCGCAGAGTTTACATTTATTTTTCCCCGATTCTTCCGAGCTGTAAAAGGTTAAGGAACTCCCTCTCTCTTTCTCTCTCCTTTGCGCGCGGAGGAAAGGTAAACCTCGCGAGTGTACGAGAATCGTCTCGGCAAATGTTTGAGGAGTGACGTCAAAAATCCGAAGAATCGACTTTAAAGATTTCTCGGGCCGTTCATTCAGAGGCGGAGTCTTTTAAATTCGCTGCTTTTACCGAGAGCGCCGCGCGGCGGAAGCTCGCTCGCGATGTCGGTGTAGCTTATGAGCTCGCTTCGACTGTTTGTGCAAAAGTATCTAGGTATTTCCTAAATAAGCTTCTGCAACCAAAAGTTATTCACGTTTATTGGAAAGAATAAAAAAATTAATTTCTCGCTGAAAAAACGTTCCTCTTCATACGAGAGGAACGTTGAGAATCTTCCCAATATTTAAGTCAGTGGAACTTCCATTTATAACAAAAGGAATATATTTTTTGTCAAGAATATTTTTTGTCGGGAATAGATTTTATTTTCAGACAAAATTACGGTTTTTCGAATTAAATAGAAATCCATTTGAGAGGAGCAGAATCCTCATAAATAGAAGTCCCGCTAACCCGAATACTAAAAACATTCATCTCGCAAGGAGAGGAACCTTTCTTCCCAGTGTTCCCAAAAAAATGAACTTCCTCAAGTCGAAGCTACTCAAAAAACCGAATCACGAGCAAAAAACCACCACGTATACTCCTCGAATGAAAGGATTCTCCGCGGCGAGCCCGCCGGTACGTTTCATTGTACCTGCGAACGAAGTGCGCTCGCGAGAAATTCGCGAAAAAGCATAGCGCGTTCCGCCGAAACCGAAATTCCCTCCCCCGCCGCCGCCGACTCCGGCATTCGTCGCGCGACGCGGATCATGCAGGCGGTACACAGGCGACCTACTTCGTTCCCCCGAGTTCTTCCGTCCCGCGCCGCCGCTATTGTACACGCGCCGAGGATGTGCGAGGCCGCTCGGCCGAAGCGCGAACTCTGCGCCTATCGAGCTTTAAAGCCTTAAATGGAGTTGTTGGGTTTAATGAGAGGTAATTCGGGTTTGAAAATGCGAAGAGTGGCTTACGGGAATGATGTTTGAGGTTCCGCGTGGAATGTTGCGAGGATGCATCGGAAATTGGAGGATTAAGCTGTATTTGAAAAGTCTTGGTTTGCTATGCGACACTGTAAGTAGAACTAAACTTGCGTGGTAAGACAATTATGCAAGTATGCTAATAACGTTTTCCTGTTATTGGATCTACTAATAATTTCATTCCAACTTCCTCTTTAACGCATTTTCAGTTTGCATTATATTAGAATACTTGATACATTCTTTGCGAACCAAAAATATTCACTTTTTCTAATTTTCTAATTCATCAATATTGAACTATCGTATATATAGATATTAGTTCGCTAAATTATCCACAAAACATCGACACTGAATCACTAAAATTCTTCAAACGTCAAACTTGAACTGCGAATACTATTAAACTGCGAGAGTCAAGACTCTCAATAAAAAAAAATCATCTCATCCAACTTAATTTCCCTACCACAAGCCCCGGCATTACAATAATTGCCACCTCCTGCGTACACTTATCAGTCCAATATTTCTCTCGCAAACGCGCAATTTTCCCCCGGCGCTCTTCCTCTCTTCTCACCGGTAAACCAGAAACTCACAAAAACGCCTCTCTCCATCGCCTTTTCCTCGATCCCCGCAAGGACTTGGAATCTGCGTCGAATTTTCGGCAGCTCGACGAACGCTCGCTTTTTACGCCTCGGCCGGCGTGGGCGCTCGATTCCGCGCACGCGCCCGACCGTACGACGCATGTGGGTTCTTTATTATTCTGCGATCGGGGCGCACAAGTGCCTACGATGTTTTGCGTGTTGACATCGGGACACGCGCGCGCACCAGAGAGAGAGAGAGAGAGAGAGCGTAATTATTGTTTGGGTTTCGACACCTCGGAACACGAGCGCACGAGCGGCCGCCTCGAGTCGCAGACGTCCCTTTTGCGTCAATTGATACGACGGGACGGGATGTGGATGTGGATTAAATGAAGGCCTCTTTTACGGCCTCTGTGTATAGAGACATTTTCGGACTTCCCAGTATTTATGCCTCGGCGATCTTCGTAATTGCGCTTTTTATCTGATAAAGCGCCGTTTGGGAGGGTAATAAAAAAATGATTCTTGAGTATATATACTTCACCGAGTGGAAAAAAATATCATTTTATCGTTCTATTTGTAAATAGTGATTTATGCTTCGTGTGCAATTAGCAATAATAACCGTTCGAATAATGTTAGTTATGACGGCAATCGACTCGTAAGACTTGTCATTATACATTTTTTAATAAATATTTTCACTTGCCGAGACTTTTAAAGAAAGCTGTTTATCAGCAAATGTTCGTGCATTGACGAATGACCGTAGCGCAATACGGTACACTAAATAAATCGGGTACATCGATAAATATTAAATAATTATATTTTTAATAATTTCTGTAAGTTTGTTTTATATCATTTTTCATCTTTCTTAATTACAAAATTGTAAATTAAGTTAAAGCGTTCAGTCCCTGCGATCCAGCTCGGCCATATCATAGTATCGGCAGCAGCAGCGGCATCACCGCACCCCCCTTTCCCTCCCCGGTCGAAAATAAATAACGGCCCCGAGAGCGGCGAGAAATCATAAAATCGTAAAGTATCGCGGGGCATATACACGTCGATGCTAAGTGCAGCTCTGTCCTTGAGCTCGGGCAACACCTCGCGCCGCGCGGCCAAGCGCCAATGTGTCGTTTACCCCTTCGAGTTATTTGGCCGCGGCTCTCGCGCCTCTGGCTCTTCCCTCCGCCGCTGCTCGAGGCTCGCGCAGCGAAAATGTATATGTGTGTATGTATACGAGCGACGCGCGAATTCGCTGATATTCTTTTGGGCTGTTGTTTGTAGCGCCTGGCTTTCGTTTGAGGCGAATGAAGCTGTTGCGCCGAGGAATAGTTTTGCGCGGGTATTGATTTATTCCCGCGGAAAATGGGAGCTTTTTTTTATTTGAAAATGGGAACGGCGTAAATAATTTTTTAATCGCGAATAATGGAGAAGCTTTTTTCTAAAAAAAGATATTTGTCGCTGTACACCTAAAGATACCTGTATCCTCCAGGATCTTTGAGTGCAGAGGAATATAAATAAATTAAACTCCTTCTTGGTAGAATCATGAATATTTTACTGTCTCTCAAGGTGGTTTTCCAATAGTTTTTATTCAATTAGGTAACAAGTTATAGCTAAAAATGGCTCGATTTAAAAAAACACATTAGCCGACAAAACTGGTTAATTGTCAAAAGCTCCGCGGGAAAACCGTAATTGTAAAAAAATGAAAAAACCCTATATACTACATACATATTTCTCATTATCAACGAAAAAAAAAATGCCGCCCGAAAAGCATCGCAACGCACGCACGCCAAAGCGAAGCAGATATTTATGATTCAGGTGGTTCCTCGATACGTCCGGCCGGTCTCTCCTTGCGTCGCGGCGGTCGTATCTCACCGCGCGCGCCGAGACCAATTGAATAAACCGCGCGCGCGACGAGGAGGTCCCCCCCGAGAGATTTGCAATTCGAAGCGCTGAATAGCCAAAATCTCGCAGTCGCACACACCGTATACACCGACCTTGCAGCGCTCGCCGCGCGCGAATTTCTCTTCCCAGAATCGAGGCCCCCGGCGATAATAGACGCGAGAAACGGTGAAAGAGCGAGAGCTCCGCGAAGAGAAGAAAAAAAGCGGAATTTGCACATCACTGCCCGGAGATCCTAAACAAAAGAGAGGTGCGCGCGCGGAGAGAGAGACGAAGCGGGGGGAGAGAGAGAGAGAGCGCCGAAAGTGGAGAGAAAAGCACGTGTGCACGCACATATACATCTGGGCGCTCGCGCGCCTCGTATACGCGGAATTAGGAGTGGCCCCGGCGGACCCGCCGCCCAAAAAGACCGCGGCGACGCGGGGCTGTCCGGAGAGGCGCGCGGTTGGCCGGGGAAACGAAAAAAAAAAAAAGAAAGAACTCCGCAGGCCTTAGGAACCGGCCTTTTCGGCTCTCTGCGAACGGAGACGGAGAGAGAGAGAGAGAGAGAGAGAGCGGCCGATGCATACGTAAACGCACGACGGCCAACGACATCGCGACTCGCCGCGCGCAAGCGGGGAATTAACATTTTTCGGCGCGACGACGAGGACGACTCTCGAGGAATGCCGCGAGGAAAGTTTTTTTCAAAACAGCTCCTCGGCCCCGCGTCGATGAGACGCGCGTTCGATATACGCGGCGGAAAGTCTCCGCGGCGGATATACGATTATAATGGGCGAGATCCCGGGGCACGGCTCCTTCCTCGCTGGCCGCGCGCGGGATTTATTGTTCCGCTGAATTTATGCCGAGTTGCGAGAGAAAATTTGTTTGCGCCCGGCTGATTTATTTCTATTGCTCTCCGCCGCGGTGATCGATTAAAACGCGCGCGCCCGCGACGCAAACGAGTTTTGCAACTTTTTAACGAGGAAAAATATAAGAGCTGCTGCTGCCGATGTAAAAAAAAAAAAAGAGTGAGAGTTTCGCGTATCGGCCGACCGCGGAGTTTGAGTTTTGGTTGTATTATTGTACGTTAATTATTTAATCTGTTGATAATTACGAACTTGGACGCGGTTTGCTTGAACAACCTTCGTTCTCCGCGAATGAACGCTTGAAGACGCCGAATGGGTAATTTATTAAGAGTTTTAACGAGCACTTGGAATTCTTTTTAAATCTATTAATATCCTCGAGACTGAATATCAGTCGGTACATAAATTTTGGCCGGTAAGCAGTTTCGATGCGTGGTTGTAACTGAAATTAATTTCTGGCGGGTATTGTTTTCGATCCAAACTATTCTTCTCTCCTGAAACGGCTGATTTCGGCCAAAACAAAAACCGTCCCGTTAAACAAATCAATAAAACGGTCTCGATCGCGGAATAATTCCCCTTACAAAAAGCAAAGCAAAAAAGCCCCTTCACTCGCCCAAAAGTGCCTCTCGACCCTCGATTTCGAACACAAGTGCAACTACTCCGCGCAATTATACACGCCGCGCGCCGCCCCTCGAGATCAATAATCCAGCGATCTCCTCCTCCTCCCGCGGAAACCCTCACCGCGATCCTCGCGCTCGCGTTCCACCTTGCGCCCGATAAGAGAGCGAGGCGCTAAAAAGCGCACACAGAGCGGGGGGAGAGAGGAGGCGAAAAAAAAAGAGCGGCCGATCTCTACATCGGTATGTACGTGTGTGTGTGTGTGTGTGTGTGTGTGCAAACGCGGTGCAGTCCCGCGGAGAGTCATCGTCCTGGGAGGTCGCGCGTCGATCGATAAGAAGGAAAGTACAAAAATCGACCGACTCCGCCGCCGCTGCTCCACTTTTAGCGGCTGCGTTGCCGCGCTGCATCTCGGTCACGCGTTTACTTTTGCTCGGCGCTCACGTGGATGCTTCGCTGTTTCGCGATGGTATATATATATGTGTGTGTATGAGCGATCGAACCTTAGAGGGAGGGGGCGTTTTTTTTTCGTTTTACGGTTAGCGGGACCCCGTTATTCTCGCTGGATTTACGGGTTATTTGGACTGCTAGTCGGGTGGTGATTGTTTACGGCGAGCTGTCGAATTTTCAGTGCTGAAATTGAAATTCGTCCGCCAGGAGCGTTCGGTTCTTCCGTATAAGAAAGTTGATGAATCAGCGATGATTAACGCCCTGCATTGGTTATTCCGAACGAAGAACACTACTTTTCAATATATCGACCCGTTCTAATTTAACGAAGAACAAAACCTCCGCGATACGGCGGCGGCGTTATTTAAAATTAAATCCGTCGCACACCGCAATACCCCCCGTCTCTCCCCGCGCGCGAGTCAACTTTAAAATAATCCCGCGGCGAACTTTTACTTATACACTCCCCGCTCTTCTGAAAATATACCATCGACTCGCCCCCCGACTCCATTACAATGGCCGTTATAAAAAAAAAGTCGAGAATCCGCAGCGGCAGACCGAAGCGAGAGGAGAAAATAAAAGGTCCCGTGGCGCGAGGATCGAAAAAGTGTCACACGCCTCCGCGAGTTCTCTCTCTCTCTCTCTCTCTCTCTCGATTCCGCGTCTGCGCGCGAATAACGACAATGAGAAAACGCGCAAGAGAGCGCCGCGCGGCCGCTGACGCAGAAGAAAGGACGCGAGGAGGAAGAAAAGGAAAGCCTCTCCGCTGCTCGCGCGCACGCACGCCACACGCACACACACGCGCGGAAGATAGGGAAATGTGTCGCGCGACCGGAGAGTACTTTCATTGCTGTTATACAACAGCCGCGGGCCACGCGCGAGACGCGCGCGCTCAAAAGGAGAATCGAGAACGCAGCCGAGAGCGTGTGTGTGTGTGTGTGTGTGTGTGTGTGTAAGAGCTGGCGCAGTGCCTCTCAATGGGAGGCGACCCCGATGGTTATATGACTATATACGTGACTGCCTCTTTTTTTTCTGCGAGTGGAACATTTTTCTTCGCCTTTCCTCGAGATAAGCGGGAGGGAAGCGTGAGTTTTTTTTCGGGGCGCGAGGAGGGAGGCGCTTTTTTTTGGGTGCGTGGCTTGAAATTTTGGGGTGTTATTTTGTTTTAAGTTTTAAGATACGAATTTGGAGAACTGCGTTTCTTTTCGCATTAAAAACGCACTTATTCATCGGCGAACCGAGAGTTTTATTCGTTTTTATTACATTTTTTAAGGTTGACATTGTTTAAAAAAAAATGTCTGCAGCCTCGAATCGATAAATCAACTCGAGCCGAGAGGCAGTAAACATTATTTCAAAAGTAAATCTCCGAACTCGTGTGTGTGTGCAAAATGCCTATTTTGTAAACAAGTTTTTAAAAAAGCCACCAAAAAACACTCAAAAGTTATTTCTCCCCGCGAGCAAAAGGTCCCGCGAACGTCGCGCGCGGCTTTAAAAAAAAAAAAAATGATTCACTATATATCCAGGCGGCCGATAAATTTATTTGAAGCAGCGCGCTCGCAAACGCAACGACAAAAAAAGAAAGAGGAAGCCTGTCCGCGATGAAAAATTGTCAAAGAATCGTTCCGTAAAAGGACGGCGCTCGCCGACGCTTCCACTTTCTCCGGCTCTCTCGCCTCGATATATCGAGATCGCATGCGACGCACATTGCCGAGCGTCTCTCTCGAGGCGGGTCTTGCGCGTGCGCCGAAATAAAAAAAATTGCGACGAGGAGAGAGAGAGAGAGAGAGAGAGAGAGAATCGCCTTAAAGGAAAGTGGACTGCCGATGAATATTCAAGCTCTCAAATGTTGAAGCTGATTTTTATGCAAATGCCGGCCGAATTAATATGACGCCGCCGCGCGGCGGAGGCTCCGTTTCTTTTTAATTCGAAGGATTCGTTTTAGCGAAGAAAAGGCGCGCGGTTACTTTGAGGTTTCTTCTCGGTTTCTTTTAGTGTAACTCGAAAAATTCATTCGAATTTAACGTCCGATTACGGTGCTTCCCGTTACTTTCAAATATTATTTCGGCTTAATTAAACTTACCGGCCGAATCGGCGGGATTTCTCGCGGAGCTTTTATTGAAGAGCGCCGGGTTTTGCGTACCTGGGAACCGCAAAGAAAAAAAAAATTAAATTGTTGATACTCGTTTTTTGAGGTGTATTAAAAGGTTTGAAAACCGTGGGAGAATATGAATTTTTGAAATTGAGAAAATGTAAATATTGTTTATAATGGTTTCTTATAGGCAGCTTATATATTTAAATGTACATAATTTACAAATTTTATCGTCTTTTGGATTGAACGTGTTTCATTCGTTAATTCATAAGCTTCATGTTTAATAAACTTTTCTCAAAATGTATGCAAGACAAAAATCACAATATTTACGAGTTGCGTGCGACATGTAAACCATCGTGCACGATGAGAAAAATCATCTGCGCCTCATCTCGTTTAACTTGTAAATAATATTTACTTTAAACAAATTTTAAAACAAGCAATTTTCTAAAACTAATGTACTCGCAATTAACTCCCCGAACTCCCTGATTCGTCGTCGTTCCTTCAAAGCCCCACGATCAAAGCGCCTCTCGGCTTCAAAATTTCCCAGCCCCAGATGAACCGTTCGAAAGCACCGAAAGCACCGCGCAACAATGAGCAACCTATATCGAAATTCCAATAATGCTTAGCAAGCACTTATTACGGGCCCGGCGAAAGAGCGAGAAAGAGCGAGAGGAAGAAAGAGAGAGAGAGAGAGAGAGTCAGGCCTGCGTCGAGGCTCGGTCGTTATTGTAATTCCTCGCGCCCTGACCTCTCCCAACCGCGCGCTCTTATTCCCCATTCACGAGAGCTGCCGCGTTCGCCAAGTGCGCGCGGCGCGCGGCGCGTTTTTCGCGCTGTACACTCACTCCCGAACGCTCGTTATATACGCGCTCCGAGGGACGCACTGTTCTCGCTTCCGAGAGAGAGAGAGAGAGAGAGAGAGAGAGAGAGAGAGAGAGAGAGAGGTCCCTCTCCAGCCTCCGTGGCCGCGATAACCGCGACGAGCGCGCGGCCAGCCGTGAAAAATAAAATTCGCCGCCGCCGTCTACCGAGAGAAGAGACATTCCCTCGATCCCGCGAAAGATGCCCCTCGAGGGCGGGCGCGCGCGCGCACGTGTTCGCTCGGCGCGGCACGAGCCGAGGCCATGCGGGTCGCGCGCCCGATAACACGCCCGTGTTTCGCACGTGTGCGCGTGTACGTGCAAGCACGGACGCGCGAGACGGCCAGGTTTAGTGACCGCTGACAGAGGGAGAGAGAGAGACTTGCGTTGCGCCCGTATTCTTTCTCACACTTGCACTCGCATCGCGGTGGCTTTCGTTTCGGAAGCGTTTTCAGCCGAGGTTGTTTCTTTAATTCGAACTGATTGCCGCGGGGGATTTACGTTTGGTGATTTTTGAGATCACTCTGAAATTTTATATATTATTCGTTCAGGTTCGTTGCACTCGGTTCCTCAGCAAATAAGCAATTCTTTTCTATCAGCAGCTTCACTAAATCTCACTTTCCGAAATATGCTCTCCCCAACTAAAAAAAAAATCAATCAAGCCCATCACCTCCGTAAAAAGCAGAAAACTCTGATGTACCTCGAAGAATCGGCCACCGCAGTCGGCGAAACGAAGCTGTCCTGCCTCTCGGCTCGCAATCGGGTCCGACGAAAAATCGAGGACCTCTCGGACCGATTCACACGCGCAAGCACACACACACCGCGTCGCCTCGATGATCCGCCTGCCGCTCGCGCTGCTCCCGTGCAAATGCACCTCCGGCTCCCGCCGGCGGAGGTGCATATATAAGCGGCGCGCGAGCGCTCGCCCTTATCTCTCTGTAAATACGAGGCCCCGCCGCGCGCGAGATATCGGGGGAGAGATATCGCGCGCGCCGCGCGGCTGATACACCGCCGAATACGAGAGCGAGATGTTTGGGCTCTCCGAGGAGATTAGCCGCGATCTCTTTTCACGGCGACTCGCTTTTTTTTCGACGATGCGACGTGTGCCTGTAGTTTTCCGGGGGAGGGGGAGGGAAGACCGGGCTTTTCTCTGTGTTTGAGTTTGGGGGATCTTATCTTAGACAACGAGAAGTGAGGAGGAGGCGGTTGAGCAATGTTTCTTGTAGCAACATAACTTCAAATTCTTATCTTCAAATTAGATAAACTACTGCATCGGATATACCCTGGTAGAAAGTTTTCGATAATTCCCGATAATATCGCTAGAATCTAGCTAGGTTTGGACACTTTTTTTTTAATCTTATTTAACGTCGACTTTTATACGCTACCTTGCGGCTTGCCAAATCGCCACATTCTTGGGTTTGGACATTCTAGGTAGATCCCAGCGACATCATCGGAAACTTTCCACCAGTGTATAATTGATTTTCTTTTACTACTCGAAAGCACAACGTTGTTAATAAAATCTGCCGGACCGACGCGAGAGATTCCCCTACAATATTATCGCCACCCAAATAAACATAAATTAAGCGCCAACGTATGCAAGCGTTATTATTATGCATGCATTATCATACGCATTGTGGTCTCGCGCGTCTAGTCGCCGCGGAGGGTCCGTCTGGGCTCCGTGTGGCTTCTTCCGCTTCCTTTTCCTCCCTTCCTGCGCGCGCGCGCGGGGTTCTTTTCACTCGCGACGGAGAAATGTGTCGTATAACCATAAAGTTATGGCTAAGAGCGCCTAACACGCGTTACGTGACTGC
Source organism: Ormyrus pomaceus (assembly GCA_900474385.1). NCBI lineage: Eukaryota > Metazoa > Arthropoda > Insecta > Hymenoptera > Ormyridae > Ormyrus > Ormyrus pomaceus. The sequence continues at coordinate 50,419 of UCOM01000334.1, forward strand.
ATGCATGAAAATCATCGGGAATTCTGGTATTCTATTTGACGACTGCTCATAAAGGCGAGAGAGCCCGTTTAGCTGGGGAAAAAAACATCGGGACCTTTCGATGATTAGAAACATTTGACACTTTAGTCCTTTCGTGTACTGAGAAGAGTTGGTGGGCTTTATTTATGAGATTAATTTTATTCATTAAATATTTACTATTATAAAACCATTCCATTTGGGCAAGACGACTTGCATTTCTCATTTATAAACTTGTTTGTAAGTCGTACACGCGAATGGACTAAACTCAACTCTTTTTCCGCCTGACAACTTTCTTCTTTTCATTTGTACTCCCTTACATTGCATACCCCGTTTTTATTTCGGCATCGCAAACTTCCTCGTTCACCATGGCGGAGAGCCTCTCCCAAAACTTGTCCTCCGCGTAGCAGCGTTTTCCCCGCTTATAAATATTCCGTTCCGCGCCAAACTTGCCAGAGAACAAGCCCATTACAAACAATAATTCTCCCACAATGCGCGGCGGCTCCCTCCGCCGAAGAAACGTCTAATTCGTCAGAATTAGTCCGCCCGGCGTATACACGTACACGACTCGCGGCCCCCGAGCGAAGTTTCGCCGCTCGCGATTCCCCTCCTCGCGCATATAATCAAGCGCCGCGGCGAATTCGCCTGCGTAATGTACGGCGTGCGTATACGCATTTAGCCTCGTCTGCGACGACGACGACGACGACGTTGCCACGAGCGCCGACTGAATTGCGCGAGTCGACGTTGCGATTAAAGGCGCCGAAAGTGGATGTATGGGATGGCGAGAGCGTAGAGGGAAGAAGCGACGTGATTTCGAGAACAATTTTGAGAAGTGTTTTTGGTTCTTTTTTTTTTATGGAAAATCGGATGATTCGGATTTGAGATGGGATTTTTAGTAAAGTGGGTTAATTATGTAACGCAGTTTTATTGTCTTCACGTGGCGATTCGAAATATTTTTTGGAGTTCGATTCGAGTTTTAGAAGCGGTGAAAAAATTGAATAAGGATTTTGACAAATACAAAAATAGCTGGTTCATTTATATATTTTTAAAGCTTTTATAAAACCAAGAAGATTACTACGATTCGTCATAAATTATTTTAAGAAAACCTCGCACACGTGAATTTGAGAAATTGAAATGAAAGTTTGAAAATAAACTCGAGTGTGAACTTGATTTTCAACGATGACTTTTCAATACGTTACCATTGACATTAAAAAAGCAGATTGGCTCTTTTTGCATGCGCTTATCATTCTGTTTATTTCAAAACAACTGCCATTATAAATCTACTTCATAAATCCACGTTGTTAAGCAAAACCTCTTTTAGAAAATAAAGCAATCCGAAAGCTCGCATATTGTACACGATAAAGTTATTAAACCAGTTTTTTTTTTTCAAACCACACCGCGCAACGTTCATTACCTCTCGTCCAACTCCGTGGAAGCATGAAAAGCCATCCGTTACTTCCCGATCGCGAATCGCCCCGCGCGCGCAACGGCAAATTGGACATTCGCTCCGGCGGCGCTCTCGGCGCGCGTCATTTATATTCATTAGGCAAATTATGTATTTTCCGCGTTTGATTAACCCCATTTTTTTGCCGCGGCTTCGTCTCTCTCGATATTAGAGTCGCAGAGAGAGAGAGAGAGAGAGAGCCCGGCGAGTTTTGCATAATACACGTTGCAAGAAAACGTGACCGAGGCGAAGTCAACGGCCGCCGGTCGCGAGAGGAATGTTTTCCGTCATTTTCTTCTCGTCTCTCTCCCTCCGTCTCTGTCTTGCGGGCTGTTATTTTTCTTTTTGTTTATTTATAAGCTGACACGTGCGCGCGACCATATTCCGCGCCGTTTGATCTTTCGAGGCTCTCTCGGGAGGCGTTGCTGTGGATGTCCGCAAGATCGGGTATATATATATATATGTTCCTCGAAAGATAGTAGGATCGGACGTGAGAAAGTTCTGCGTCCAGATTATATTTATCGGATTCGTGTCCGAAGGAGTTTGAGGAAGTCGAGATATGAGTGTTTTATTCGTTGTTTATAGCGTTGCGCGTCTTTAGAAGAGTATCGATATGTGGGTCAGGGTTTACTTTGGTTTTGCGAATTTATTTTCTTCTGGTTGAAAATATTTTGATCGATATCGTTTATACAGGGTGTTGTTCCGACAATGAATGCAGAAAAGTATACTGTGGTTTAGAGGGGCAGAGTTTTGAACAAAGAATTCCGATGATATATTTGATTCTAACAATTAATTCTGAAGATATGTATCACCTCGTATGACTCATCATTCACTTAGGTTATCAATAGCAAGCATTTTAGAATATATTCTAAAGTTTAAAGTTGAATCGCAACTTTTAATTTAAAAAAATCACAAATTCAAATTGGGTAAATCTTTTTGATTAAAAAAGTAACCAGACAAATCGTAGGCCCAAACAACAAAAGGAGCCTCGAAGCTACTCGGAGACTTTCCGCCACGAGTTATATAAATCAAACGCGTCTCATTGACGGCAAACATCCGACTTTGAAAAAAACTTCCCTCGGCAACCCAAAAGTCGTATCCAAAGATCCCATCATTTATCCAGGCATTTTCCTACGAGCTTACTAACCCGATTTACATTTTCAAGGCAAACGTCTGCATCCGAAACGAATAAATCACTTTTTCAAATGACGCCGTCCGAAAGCTATTCCACGAAACACTTAATGAATTCCCAAACGTTTTCAGGTAGCTTTCCCACGCAGGTAAAACGTATATATATATTCCGTCGACGTTTCTCGAATCCATCCCCCTAACAGAGGGAAGCCGCAACATCGTTAATCCCGCGTCGACGTGCCGGATGGCGCTCGAAAACCTCTCGTCCGAGGGAGCCTCGCGACGATCGAACGTGGCAAATCTGTCAAAAATCTAAAACGCCCACGCGGACCGGCACAACGCGGTGTCCGTTCGCGTCTCCCGCGCGCGCTTTTTTCTCTTCGTTTTTCCTCTCTCTCTCTCTCTCTCTCGCGCGCGCGAAAAGACCGGGGAGAGAACGCGGAGCCGCGCGCCGCGAAACCCGTTTGCGGCACGTATACGACGCTACGGACGACGTTGCCGCGCGGCGCGCGAGCGGCTTTTGCGGGCTCGTTCCTGATTTAGCGATGCTCGAATTCGTGCTTCGCCGCGCGAATGACAAAGAGTGCACTCTCGGGTCGGCCGGCAGTTTTTTTTTCTAGCCGCTTCCTCGCCTCTTTGAAGCATCGGGATTGTTTGTAGACGGTTAACTTATAGTGCTTTCGTGGAGATCTGTTGTAGTTTCGGTTCCTCGTGAGTTTTGGAGGAGCAATTGCAACACGATTCTCGTCTCGATTTAAGTCGAATTTATCGTGAATCGAAGCGTTATTTTACCTTCATCAATAATTGAAGAAAATCATGTTCAATTAAATTCCAACACATCAGGCGCTTTTACTCGTCGGCCAGGCGCGAAAACTGGAATATCACCTGTATCCCCAAAAATAAAACGCGCCCCGCCGGATTCTCCCGCCGCTCGAAGCGTTCGAAGAGCCATCGGCGTGTGCAGGTCAAAGAGACCCGAAAAAAGGTGTTTCCAAAATCGGTCTATGCACAATGCCGAATTCCGGCGGCCGAAAGGAGAGGAGATCGAAAGTCGAGCCGCGCGCGCCTCGAGAAGTATATACACGCGTGTTCGCCTATCTAGCCTCGTTCTCTCTCTCTCTCTCTCTCTCTCTCGACGCATTCTCGGCACGCTGCATTCTTAGCTGGCCTCTTCCTCTCTCTCTCTCCCGTTCTGCCGTCCCCTCCGCGTTCACACATCCCTCGGGGCCATAATGGCCCTTCCATCTCTCTCTCTCTCTCTCTCTCTCTCTCTCTCTCTCTCTTTCCTTCTCTTTGTGTTTGTCTATTTTCTGAGAGAGAGAGAGACTGGGCCCCGGCCGAGGCGGCTAGGTCCGGTAGCCCGAGTAGCCGCGGCGCATCGTGTGCAAGGATAATGGGGGCCTCGTGCAGAAATGCAGAAATTCTAGAGGCCGAAGTGGCCGGCGCGGCACCGGGAATATTATCGAGAGGATCGAGAAGGGGATTTTCGGAGGAGGGGCAAAATCGACGGGGGGGAGTGGGGAAAATTTGCGATTCGCTCCCGCGGCGATGTATACTGCGCGAGGGTATTTTTGGAAATTCGATTTTGGCTTAAGCTTCTGCGCGACCGGCGATGAAATCTCTGGAACACCACTTTGTCGTACGCCGGGACTTATTTTAAGGATTCGAACGTATAAAAAGCTGGTCTCGGGCGAGTGCCGTTGAAACTATTTATTTTCAATCGTGCTTATATAGTCGAGAATTATATATCGAGCCAAAAAATAGAGCGTACATAATATCCGTAACCTTCGATCATTTGAATATTATCAGACTGTATAGATTTCATTGTTTTCTTCGCGGTATTACGTACTTGTGGCGGATAAAAAAGAAACCGATATAAAAACAGTTCCAATACAGTTTTAATTTACGATGTCAACACTGCCATTTGTCAGTGTCACTTTTGTGACTTCTTTCAAGATAAATGAAATACCGCGGCGTCGTATGAAAATTAGGTCAGTCACTATTTTTCTCGGGAACGCGGTTGCGTAATTTATTCCCCGCAGAATAGGAGGACCATCGGTGCCTACATAATTTCGGTACATCGAACCGACTGATAAGATTTGACCTCGGATTCGATTTTAAACTAGAATTTAAAGTTTTTATTTTACTTCTAAATGACAACGCAGATGTTTTTTACTTCAATGCCTGAATGAGAAAAACAAAGCTATTATTAGAAGGAATTCATTTACTTCCATCAAACCCACAATTATCATTTAAAAGAAATCAACTTTTCAATCCACTTCTCAAACAAACTCTCACCGGACGACAAGCGATTCGAATTTGAATTCGTTAAAAAGAAAGAGCAGCATTACAAAGCCAAAGACAAAGTTGCATCGAGCACGACGATCCGCTCGCAACGTAATGAGCGCTCGTCTATATACATGTATATATATGCAGCATAGAAGAACAAGGAGGAGGAGAGGAGAGCAAGGAGGAGGAGGAAATCTCGAGGCGCGTAATGATCATTGCACTCCGGAGGAGATTCGAGTGTTGTTACCCTTGGGAGGATTGCGGTTTAACGCTCGCGAGGCAAAAGTGACATTCACGCACTGCTGAGTTACGAAAGTGAAGCCGGAATCCTGCGCCGCGAGACTCCGCTTTTGTACGTATACATGTGTATATTCGCGCGGAATTTTGCGCGCGCCGAACGAAGTGCCGAGGCTCGGCGGCGCGAGAAAATTTCAAGTTCTCTCTCTCTCTCTCGCTCGGGAAAAGAGTGAAATCGCCGGTTTTTCTTTTTTTGTACGAGAGAGGAGGCGATTGTTGCGATGAACGAACGAACGAAGGAAAAAGTATGCAATTAGAGTGCAACTTTGAATTAGGGTTGATTGTATACAGTAAATGGACGATCTAGAATGTAAGATTTTACTTTACAGTACGGTAATAATATATATCCATTAAAATTATGGATCGAAAGAAAGTTGATGACAACGTTTCCGTCGAAAAAGTGGCATTCCTCCACAATTCTCTACCTCAAAAACATTATGCATCAGTCGAAACAAAATCGTCTCACATAAACTATATACACATTGCATCGCATTCCCTTTGAGCAAGCCTACACACACATACCGTCAACGATCAACAACGACGTCCGATTACCGAAATAAGAACTTAACGAAAACAGTCCGCCTTGTATACAGTCCGACCGATTCCGTCTGGAGCGATCGCCGATATATAAAAAGAGACGCGGGCAAAACAGCAAGTATACAAGTCGCTTATCGGCCCGCGGACACTCGCGCCACCATCCACAGTTCGGTCGTCCACGAGCGGCGGCTCCCCGCGATAAAAAGGCCGCGCGGCGCATCTCCGCGCCGATATAATTTCGGCCGCCTCGCGCGTACACGTACAATCCGGCGAGGGGGAAGGCCGGCCTTGATCTTCGCGCTTGAAAACACCCGGTATCCGCAAAAAAGCGACACCGCGCGCCGCCGGACAAATCGTGATTAATTCGGCCTCGGCGCGCGAGAGAGATCTTTTTGCCGGCGGCGCGCGCTGCGTGAGAGTGCGCGTGCGTATTGCGAGGGCGCGGGTGTGTGTGGGTGCCGCGCTTGAAACTGCGTCGCTTCGGTGCCTCTAAGCGCGCGGTGGCTTTCATTTTTTCGAGATCGCGGCTCCGCTCTCGCGTCGCGGTGGTGTTTCGGTGAGAGTCGCGGATTTAGGCGGGGTTGGTCGAGTTGGGTGGCTGTCTGCGGAAAGTCGCAACTGCTTGGTTTTATTGAAGTAGAGTTCGTTGTTTTCTAAGTAAGGCCTACCGAACGCGTCCGCTTCTTTAGTTTTCGCGCTTGAACGATTCTCTCGGTCCGAGGTAAACAGCGTTTCATTTCAGACTTTGCGAATGAGACCGCGGAGCGCGGATGATTTCGTACATTTTAACTGTTAATGTAAAATTTTACATTTATTATTCAAACGTTTACATTGTTATATTAGATTATATATCTTTGAACGAAATTTTATAACCGTTTATTATTTATATGTTGTAACCCTTGTTACGTTAAGAAAATGTATAAAATATATAAAGAAAAATTTACAGAATTCCGTAAAGAACATTAAACGATATGGAAATGTAATTAAAGTCGGGCATTATTCACGGGCTCATATTTTTTGCACTTTTATATAAAAGTTTTATATAAATTGTATAGAACCAAATCTTTACAAAACTTGCATAAAAAATCTTTATAAAAATTACACTGAGAGAAAAAAAAGGAGTAAAAATTACTATTTTGTATCGTTATTTCAGATATGAGAAGAAAAATAATAATATTTACTATATCTTGAATAGTAAAAATTGCTTTTTTCTACTGACCCGAATAGTAAATATTCTTATTTTTCTTCTCATATCCGAAATAACGATACAAAATAGTAATTTTTACTCTTTTTTTTTCTCTTAGTATAGATAAATTATTTTTACCTGGGTTGGGATGGTCGCTTACCCTTTTTCGCCGCGACCATCGAGGATATAATGGGGGAGTTCGAATTTGCTACTCGCATCGCGGTCTTATTAAGGGGTGGAGCTGTATTGGTAACTCGTGGAGATAATTTGATCAGATCGACAATAATTAAATATGGATTTATAGAAGCGTGTAAATTACACGAGAGGCGAAAAAATAACAGATTTATTGTAAATATGCATTCCCCTCGCTTACAACGATAAATAAGTCTACGACGAGTGAAAGCGAGTTCGTTAAAAGAAGTTGTTTTATAAGAAATCTAGCGGGCTAAAGCAATTATCTAAATTCGAGTTGCGGCACAATAATACGCAAAGTCACATGACTTCGCAATTAAGATAGTTATTCTCGGTACTAAAAATGTTCGCCGCGCCGAATCAACGGCGAGATCTTCGCGTGTATGTGCATCGCGCAAACAACAAAATAACACGCTTCCAAGAAAATAAAGCGCGCACCACCAGATTAAAGAAGTGCCGTTTCTGTGCACACAGTGCAAACATCATCCCGACGATATGGGTATCGCGAAAAATAACCATCACAAGGTTATCAGCGCGAGTGAAATGCGACGGCGCTTTTAATGCACTTTAAATCTTTCGCCGAAGTTAAGAAAAATATTTTCTCGCGCGGTATACGTTTTAATTAAGACTCCGATAATACGACGTATACGAAGTTATTGATAGAACGAAAGGATTTACCTCGAACAGCTACGATGAAGTTGAGTTATTTAAGCGAGCTTTGCTTACCTGAAACAAAAACATATACGCAAATAAATGATACAGTCTGAAAGTACAAACATATTTAGATTTTATAAAATGTCTTTATAATACTAAAAGTATGTCTAATTCGTGAATTCGCACCCCCTGCCACCATTGCACGCAAATAAAGCCCTTTTCGCGACCCTTTCCGCACCGTTGATCAACCCAGCAAACGCGCAGCTCTCGAACTTTTGTTTTAAAATCCTTTTTTCTCACAAGTCCTTTCTAGTGTCGCGTTTCACGAGAAAGAGAGAGAGAGAGAGAGAGAGAGAGAGAGATCTGACGAAACATAATATCGCGCGGCTCTCGCGCCGAAGGCCCTAGACGCGCGATTTTTTTTTTTCTTTACTTTTTGGGATATTGAATATGCAGCGCGAGCGACTGGACTCGTAAAGTAATCTTCCTTACAAGGCTCGCCGTCCGCTTTACAAAAGTGAACTATTACGCGCCTTCTCTTTTCCGACGTCTCTTTTCAGCCGGATCTCGGCGCGAATTTTTGGGGAACATTTCAAAGCGAGAACTAAGAGCGAGCTCGCAAAAAAAATTAATGATTGGAATTAATTCAAAGCTAATATGGGAATTCCTGTGCATATTTTAATTTTTTTTAGAATAAAGCTTGTTCTAATTTCTTATGGACAAAGAGATGTTCTTTCAAATTGGAATAAAAATTATAGTACAAAAAAATACCTTTTTTGACTAATAATTACTAGAGAAAATTCAATTTACTTGAAATTTTTATTTAATTTTCTTCAAAACGAAGATAGTGTGAAACGGTAACAACAGGTTAAAATCACCTTTTTGCTCTTGTATTGAATATTATTTTATTATACGACTTGTAGAAAACTTGATTTAGCGTATGCATTTTTATTCAAACTTGGGCAAAATCGAGTATTTTGCGCATGGAGTTTCAAAAATTCTGTTTTTTAGAACTTTAAGTATATTCCAATAACAAAAGTTTTATTTGAAATTTATAGAAAATAAAATAATAATACAAAAATGAATAATTAATTAAATATAGAATAATATGGAATTATGTTGTTGAAATTGATTTTTTTTTAGTTAGGAGGAAGCTAAATGCCAATAAATTGGCAGCGATTTTTTTTATATAAAACAAAATATAACCATTAAACATGTACGATCATTCTATTGTACAAGAATTCCTACACCTCATTCGAATTGAAAATATATTTGAAATTTCAGTCCTTATAAAGATATATATTTTGAAACTCGCAAAAAGCAGACGAGCGACGAGAGAATAAACAAAACAGCCTCCTCGAGAAAGAAAATATTGTAAAGACCGGCTTGGGGGATAACCTCATTCAATACGCGCCGTCGATAAAAATACCCGCGGCCGGCAAAGTGCAGCGATTTTATTTTGAATTCCCCCGGTACACTAACCTTTAAAATCTATTTTTAATAGGGAACGAATCGGATATAAACCTCGGCTCGGAGAAAACGCTCCGAGGCGCCCGCAAGTTTTCCACGTGCGCCGCTCTCCGCGACTCCCGATTACGGGGCCTTTTCACCGAAGTTCCATCGATTTTTTATACGCACTCGAGAGAGAGAGAGAAAAGGCACTCGAAAATCAAAACGGGCAACGCAACGATTTCGCATATGAAATACGATTTCTGGGTCGAGAAAGTGCACATTGTAGATGCATTTTTTACACTGAAATTTATATAAGGAGCGTTAAAAAAAACGATGACGCTATATAGAAGCGCGAGGCAGTTTCGCGGAATCAAGTTAAGCCCGGTTGATCCCTAACCGCCATATTTGGATAGCACCGATATAAAGTTGTCTCGAGGTTATTATTCAAACGGTGACAGTTGACTCTGCGCGTGCAGCGTGGCGGCGCGACTCGGCAGGATTTCGCGTAGGCTCTGGTGACCTACAAACCGAGTGCCGTAAAGGGCTTCACGTAAAATCCGTATTTATACATATTTTAGGTACTATTTCAAAGTTTTACAAAACACGCGTCGTTTTTGTAAGTGTAATTTTTTGGTGATATTTATTTTTGCGAAAATATAAGATTTTAAAAGGAAAATCTTGCGGGAAAAAGGCAAGAGACATCTGGTGCGCATAAATGGGGGGTATAAAGGATGATAAATTCTTGGATGCTCGTGAAGTTACTGCAGGAAAAATTCCAGTGCATCGGTAAACAAGGCACATCTTTATTCAGAAGTAATGTCTTGTTGTAATCTTTAAAATGATTTTTATGAAAATTTGAATAATTCATCGTATAAATAAAAGTACAGAGTTATTTAATTTCTTTCGTTTTATTCATTATTGTTTTTATTGATAATCAGCAGTCTTAAAATTAATTGTTTAAAACTTGTACATATATTTCTATTTCGCATAAATAGTTTTTTATGCAGGTGTTATTTGCATATTTAAACATTTAAATTTGAATTTTTCCTAATTAAAAGAAAGGAGATATTTTTCCTTGAACTTATAATCACTTTGTTACTTAAGATTGATAACAGCTTTAATTATTCATGCAGACTTTAAAAGAACTATAGTAAATCTTAATAAAGCTGAAATAATGGAAGTTAGTATTCGGGATTTCAATCTTTTAAATTGAATCTTTTAAAGCTCCCCTATAATCTATCATGATTTATCCAATGAAGTACAGCTCGAGATCTACTTCGTACCAGGAAACTTCTATACTTGAACACCAAACTTTAATTTACTCATATTGAACGATATTATTCGTCCAAAAAAAAATTCATTGCCCCCTAAAACATCCCCCGTGCATAAAATAACACTATACGATTGCATAAATTTCATAGGTAACCTTACATACTTTCTATCATCAATACCAAACTTTTTTGCTCCCGCGCAAACGACCCGCCTCCATAAATAGATCGCACACTCCCAAGTATCGTTGCCCTTCAATATAATTAGCAATGAATCTTCTAAAAATAGCCTTTAATCAACCGGCGCGAGAGATTTTTAAAAAAATCTCCAGGCTTACAAGCCAAACGCGTTCCCGCGCGGCCGTATTTATAACATCATCCTACCTAGCGCACTTTCTCCTCTTACCGAGCAAAAAGCTCCTCCGAGCCTCTCCGTACCTATCTGTCGGCGCGAGTTTCTTCTCCCCCCCCCCCCTCTCGCCGCGCGCTTCTTCTTCTCACTCGCAATTACATTAACGCGCGGCCAGGAGGGATTATATCGATTGCCATCGCGGATGAATTTCCGTTACGTAACGTCTCGCGCGCGGAGATGAGTTTGTATACGCGAGTCTTTCTCCTCTCTCGGGCCGAGTAGTGGTATTATATTCGCGGCGCGGAGATGGTGTACATAATGATGGCTAGCGAATGCATGTAGGCCAAGGCGACGACGACGCAGCGCCGGCGACAAGTAGTAGGTAAGCCTGTGGCTCTTGTATACGCTACTTACCGGAGAGCGCTACTCGGCCGCGCGGCTCGTCGCCGCTTGGATTTTCACTATCGCTGCGGATAGAAATGGAAAATCGAACGGTTTCGCCGCGAAGCTGCGCGGTTTCGAAATTGAAAAATACTGCGTATCAGCTCGGAAAGTTTTGAAAGTGTATCGAGGGTATTTAACGGGCGTCGAAAAATGAGCGTAAACAAATACTGTTTCGCGCTAAACCAGGCAAAGTACTTTGCATTATTTCGCGGGACAACTTGCCGCGGGGGATAAAACGACCGCAAAACCACATATTGTTAAATTTACTCTTACGAGTTTTAAAACTCGAGCGCCGACGCAATTCTAACGCTTGTACATAATAGTCTCGCGCAAAAACGCAAAAGTATATACACTCGGGGGAGTTTTTTCGTCTGCCTCTTTTTTCTTTTGTTGTTACGCCAATTTGTACATTTCGCTTGTTTTTTCGGCCGAACCGTATAATCCGCGGAGGCAAACGGTTATCGCCGCGGACTCGCGCGTATATATATACGCTCGACTACGACAAAAAATCCCCCCCGAGTCCCTCGAGAAAATTACAGTTAAATTCGAAACCGACGCCACTTGCCCGAGAGAGGCGTGATTACACGTATTACGAGCGCCGTTTTCAATAAGTCCGCCGCTGCGGCGGCGGCGGCGGCGGCGGCGCGTCGAGTGTCATTGAGAGGGGCAAAAAATTTGTGATTTTTTTAGAAAGTCATTTGTGTCCGAAGGATCGGCCGACGTAACCGAGAGAGAACCGATGAAATAACGCGGCGTTATATTTGCCGATCGTTTTATTTATTATATTCTCTAGACTGTCGTAGATAAATAGTTGAATTGACTTTTGAAGTCCTTTTTTTTATTATAGAAAAGAAATTGAATTAGAGCTCATTTTTCTTGGCTAAAATTATAATTCGGTTTCACATTGCAAAAATAGCATCAGTAATATTTTATCTTATCGGATGGCTTCTTTTAGAAGCATTACTAAATATTACATTGCAATAATAAGAACCACATTTATAGATCAAAAATTATAACGGTAAAAATATAGCTTCCAATGTTCTTACAAGCTCTCGAGTACCTTTCCAAATCAGTTCAATGATTATTAATTAGCTTCAATTGCGGCCCTTAAATTTACTCTCCAATTCTACTTTAAACCCGAATAAATTTTAATAAATAACGCTCGCCGAACACTTATAGACCCGAGAATTCGTCGGCAGCGCCGCCGATCGCGTCAACAGATAATACGAAGTGCAGGTGAAAACGAGGAAATGCGCGCGCGCGCGCGAAAAAAAAAAGCGAAAAGAAAGTGATAAAAATATCTCCAATCAATTTGCAGTTGTTCTCCCTCGCCGGTTGTTGGCTTTGCCGAATGCGAATGAAATTACAGGCTGCGCGCGTATACGCGCCGACGATTCCGGAGAAATTTTTTATCCTGCCTTCGCAAGCTCCCGAGAGCGTTGCTGCTCGTCTTTTGCCTCCTCCTCCTCCCTCTTCTTTCGCTCCTTCGGCGCAATTAGGATCGCCGGTCTTGTCCGCGAAATAACAGGTTATATCGGGAGGAAACGAAGAGCGAGATTTTCTTCGACTCTCTCGCGGAGCAGAAAAAATACAACTTTGCGCCTGAAATTTGGCCTTGTATTTTTTTTTTTTTTTTTTTTTTTTTAATGGGAAGTATGTTCAATTATATTTTTATATTGCTACAGGCTGGAGGATCGCGGTACTTGAATCGAGTAGCGATCGCCTGTCTGGACTTTATTTTGGGTCGAGAGAGACGAATTGCATATAGGCAAAATATATTATTATATTTTAAATTCTCATTTTTGGCCTTTGACTATATTCAAATTGATTTTTGATTTTTCGACTGTTTCGATACAGAATCGTTTTCAAAATACTTTTTGAAAGATTTTTAAATAATTTTTTGGAATAAATAATTCTTTTTCAGTCGATCATAAAGAAATTTATTGTAAAATTTATTGGAATTTATTTTTTAAAATTATTTATTCGTTTTATTTTGATATTTTTAAACTTTTTACAAAAGTTCACGATTTCAAAGTGCTTTTTCGGAACAAATCAAAGGTACATCCGCAGATAGCTACATTTACCTTGTAAGAAAATAATAAGCTCGTTGTTAACTCGTAAAAGTTTTTATGGGAGCCATGAAATCGAAGTGCCTACGCTTCAAAGTTTTGTATAATTTTCTTTAGAGGTAAGTTTAAATAATTATATCAAATACCAAAAGCCACTCGGGTTTTTAGTACTACAACTATGTTCCCTGTTCGATAATCATTAACATTAAATAATCAATGCAATAATCAACATTTTAAGTCTTAAACATTTAAATTTTATGCGTAATTAAATGCAATTTATTTAATTAGTTTGACCATAAATTTTAATTTACAAAAAATTTAATTCCAAAAATCTCAATCGATTCGAATGAAGAATTAATTTATTCAAAGTTATTTAAAAAACAAAAATAATTCTGTACGCAGCAATTAAAATTCTAACAATGTATCCGCTGTGCCACGAAAACTGTAACCCTTTTCTTAACGTATCGTTTGCCTTACTCCCCGATCGAGACGAAACGAGAGGAGCGGCAAAAAGCAGCGGCTAAACAAAGTGTTAAAAAGGCATTTGGAGGCTCAAGCGCCACAGAGCACCTCGCCGATCCTTTCGTCATCGTCGCTACGGTCATATCGAACGGTTTAAAAGGCCGAATCTCATTACCTCCGTTCTCTCGCGCTCCTCGCGGAACGAGGCCGAAAAAATACACTCGCGCTCAAAAGGGGAAAAAAGAAAGGAGAGAAAAAGAACGCGCGGACGACGACGACGACGACGCTTTTTCGGGGGGCCCCTTTCATTCCACACCGCCGCGACGGAAGCGCATGAATATTTATCGGGGCCGTAAAAAGAATTCGTCGATTTGAGGCGTTTACGCCGTAACGGTAAAGACGCGCGCTCCGGTGGGGGGGCTTTCTAGGGAAGTTTTTCGGGCGGTGCGCAGGTGTCGCGCACACTCCGGAGGAGGTGTAAAAAATTTTGTGGGCTGTACGATTTGTTGCAGGAAACCGATTAATTCATTATCCCGAGGAGCCGCTCTGCGAATGTTGATTAGCGCCGCGCGGCGAGTAAACGCGCCGAGGGACCACGACTCATAAATGAGAAGCTGAATAATTAAGGTTCATTAAGACTGAAATGCTCGGTTATTTTTAGCCGTGGCCTATATGTATATAGATAGTTGTTTTCAAATGTTTTCAGTTCTCGGAACGGAGCGACACTGGTAAGTGTGCGATTGTCGAGCGATAATTATATTTTTGTATGTTCATAATTTAATTGAATTAAAAATCCAGGTACTGTGACGAGAGATTGTACAATAAGCTGTAAAAGATATTTTCGTGTTTTCGGTAAAAGCTTTTATTCTCGACGCATTTTTTCTAAATTTGGCAAAAAATTTGAAACATCGAAAAATATACGAGTTTCCAAAATTGAAAAGTTAAAGTAAAGTTTAGAAGCGTTCCTCGCAAAAAAGAAACTTAACAATACACTCATTCATTCGAAGAATAATGCAGCCGGCGAGATTTTGACGAAACGACAGGCATAGATAATATTATCTTAACTTTTTTAACCTTGACTCCTTCTAAATTCGACTTTCTGCATCGAGAGCTTTATTTCTTTAATCTTTTCGAGCCGACGACTGTCAAGCCCACACGTGCTTGACATTTAAATCCCCCTGCCGCGTGGCGAGACGCGTGAAAAAAAAAACCTCCTAGCAGCCAATTACTTTCGCGTTTATTAAAATAACGCGTTTCATAGAAACGGAACGCGCCGAGCGCGCTTCTTTCCCCGCGTCGACGTTTTTTAACAACGAAAATCCGCTGCAGTTTAAAAATATATACCGAGAGAAAATCGGAGGCGAACGCCGCGCGGCGGACTAACCGGGATATTAAATATAATTTTTCCGCCAAACCGATTTGCGATCGGCGCCGACGAGAGGCATTTAAAAATATCCTTGATCCGAGGAATTCCGAAAAGCCGCGCGAAATCCTGTCGCGTCTTTTTTTTCGCTCAATTTTTCTTTTTTTCTTTTTTTCGCGAAGCTTTTGTCGCGTCCCATTTAAAATAACGCGAGAATAAATAAAACTGTTGCTTCTTTTTTCGAGCGTCTGGCGGAATCACCGATGATCATTCGATCGCGGTCTGCTCGCTGCCTTATCGCTCCTCGACTGCAGTCACTGCACGGCAACGAAAAACACGAATATATCTCCCGGCATCTTTTTTTATCAGCTGAAAACGTTTAATATTTCGATACTGAGCTTTATCTGCGCGACTCTTTACGCGAGAAATGTATACGCTTGCAGAATTTCGTTGGACTTTGAAAGGATAAGAGGAGCGGTTGTTGCATCAGTTTTTGATTTAAAACAATTTTTTGCGCGAACAATTTTTAGCTCTCCGAATGTACAATTTTTATAAAAATTTATTAACGCTTAAATGAAAGGGTAGCCGGATAATTGTGAAATTAATGAAAAAACTAATTTAGACAGCTAATCAGTTCTTTCTCCGTCCTGAGGACCAGAAGTTCAACTTTGTACTCGAATGAAGTTGATAAGAAAAATATTTAAAACATAATTAAAATAGCTTATCATTAAAATTTACAGCTTAACGGGTTCAATCGCAGATAAAATTTAATTAGATACGAAAATCTTCAAGATATACATATATTTTTCGAAATCGCTTCTCTAACCATCATGCACGCATCTTTTCATTCTAATTCTTTAAAAAAAACCATCGGTAAAATCGGGTAAAAGTTTTGCGCGGAGCGCGAAGTCAATGCGAGCACGAAGGCACTTAAAAATAATAACCCAACACTTGCAGCGTGGACTAAATGCACATTTTACGCGGCTTATCGTATATTCTTTTTTTTTTTACTTCTTACTGCATGTGAGGCAACGCCGCGCTCGATTACCGTATCAGTGGCGTCGATACAATATTGATCATTGTACCAAACCGTACGCGGCGTATATATTTTTCCGACGAATACGTTTCGAGGCGCATCCGTCGTGCTCCTCGAATCGGCGAAGGAAAAAAGTGAATTACCCACGCGTGATTTTTTTAAAGTAAACCAATCGCAAGTGAAATTCTCGTTTCGAAGATAAAAGAACTCCGGAGTTTGCTTTGAGAGCGTTCCATTTGAAAAGACAAACAATCCTTTTTTTTACTTATATATATATCTTTAAAAAGCCGCGCGCGCCGCTCGAAAACGAAAACTCGCGCGAGCTGGCAAAAGAAGAGATGAGCCTCCGCGAAAAAAAAGATTTCCAAGCTTATCAGTCTCTTGGAGCCTAAAAAACAGCCGAGAATATCGATGACCCCATCGAGCGCAAACTCTCTCGCCGAAACGAAGAGCAAACTGCGGAAAGTACAGAAAACACGTCTCTCTCTCTCTCTCTCTCTCTCTCTCTCTCTCTCGCGAGCACGAGGAAAAGCATATATACCTGCGTGACAGTTGGCGTTCTTCCTCGGCGTCTCCACGTCGGACTCTTCGTCATCGGGTGGCCGCCCGGCTGCTATATATATCTATATCTATCTCTCTCCTCTCAAAAATAGGTACGACCCGCAGCACTGTGCACTCTCTCTCTCTCTCTCCTTCTCTCCCACCTCCGCGCGCCTCTGCCTGCGCGCGCTCCCTTTTCCCCGATATCTGGCCCCTGGCCTGGCCGGAGGAGGAGCGGGCTCACGTGCGGCGCAGCCCTTTTTCGGGGCTACGGGGTCAGAGGTCGTGGACTCGGCCGCCGGACGGTCAGCTGAGTCGACTGCGCATATCTCCCTGTGTCGCCGATGTATATGTCTCGCACCGCGAGAGATAGCTGCTCGCAAAGGTGTATACCTTCCGTGGAGGAGGAGGTATATATCCGCACTCTCCGAAGTCTCGCAACCCAATTCACCTCGACTGGACGGGGGGGCCTTTGCGCGCGCGCTCGCTCCCCTTACTTTTTTTCCTCTCAGTGATAACGGACGACTTTCGCTAGAGCAGCGGGCGAGGCTCGGCGGTGCATTTCCTCGCTGGCGAACAAGTGGAGGAGCAAGAGTGAGCGGGGCAGCAGCAGCGGCAGCAGTCGTCGTCTCGTCGCCTCGTCCGCTCGGCTCCTCTCATCTCTCTTATCTTCCGCGCGCGCACCAGATTCGACTCTCCCTTTTTACTCTACTTTCTTATCGCGCACTCTCTCTCTCTCTCTCCGCTCTCTCCGCTCTCCTCTTATCAGCGTGCTCCTTCGAGACGCAATTTTGTAACTGCCTCTGTGTGTACTCTTCTATCTATATTTATCAACAACAATTCTCCCTATCTACGGATATGGGCTGCGCGCGCGAGACCGTCTCTCGGGGAAAAAATAATTGCATTACATCCGTCGCCCTCCCGAGCCAGCGGAGCGGAGGGCTTACTCTCTCTCTCTCTCTCTCTCCCTTCGAAAGTCGGTGCACTGCGATCAAAACGTATATACGAGTGGAATCGCGCCTCTGCCTCCCCGTCGGACGGCGGTGCGAGAGCCAAAGTATATTATTATATTATTACTACGCGTCCACCAATCCAAGTTTCGCCTGGCTCGAAGGAATATTATACTCCGGCTCTCTGGATATATGCCCGCGGCGGCGGCGGCGCGTGTCTGGCGAGATTGGTGAACGAGGGGCGACCGACGGAGAAGGAGATGCGCGCGACACCGCGGTTCGCGCGCGACTGATTTGCTCTTGGACTGGGCGCGCGCGCGCAGCAGCAGCAGCAGCAGCAGCAGCGGCTACAGCCCCACGAGAGACGGAGCGAGTGCGTGCGAATGCGCAGAACGGCACGGCGGCGGCGGCGGCGGCGAGAGAGTGAGCGGGGCGAAAACGAAACCGAAACTCACTCTCTCTCTCTCCCTCCCGCTCGCGGCGACGACGACGGCGGCGGCGGCGGCTCGGCGAGCCGAGCCTCTTTTCACTCTCTCGCTCGGACGGCCGTAAGGCCTGGAGCGGACTCTGCGATCGGGATGGGACGCCTGGCGCGATGGAGGCTGGCTACTGGGTGGCGAGGATGCACCCGCCGAGGAGGAGAGCCGAGTCCCGAGGGGGCGGCGGTTTGGGTTGGTTTCGCATGCTCTTTTTTTTCGGTTGCGCACACTTAAAATGTACCGCAAAAGAAGAGAGCTGTGAAATGTTGACCTAAAATTTATGTCGAGCTACGAGTATACCTAACGAATGTTATCGCTCTTTCGTTAAAAGCGTGTTCCAGTGCCGATTGTTCGCTGGAAGAATCCTCGGCGCGATCGGAAACATTTTCATTCTTCGAAAGTTCGAATTGTTCTGGCTGATGGTTTCCGGTGGCTCTCGTGCCTGGTTATACAGGCAGGGCAATACGGAATGCATCGCTCGACGATTTAAGCACTCGCTGTCTTCACTTAGAGCGGGTATTTTCAGATAAGCCACAGTTACGCTTTCATAACTCGCTGCGGTTTTGTCTGCGCACTTATCGATAATAGAAAATAAGTCCGTAACGAATTAAAGCATATACAGCTCATTCCGATTCTCGCTTCGAGACGGAATAAGACATTTTTTAATGAAGCGTAAACTAAATTTTATGTCAATTGTTCAGCCATTTTCGGCTTAAACATTTGGAAATAATTTAAAAAATCATTACGGGCATTTTCGCATATTTGAACGCTTAGAAATGTTCGCGAGCGCGCGACTTGGTGTCTCCTTGTTTTCTTTGCAAGAGTTACTGTCCAGTTTTGCTCTGATGGTTATTTCAAGTCTCATTTCAGTTCGTTTTATTTCCCGACGATGCGAGCTCAACTTATATCTGGGTTTCTTTCCTGAAACTGAGGTGCGTTCCTTTATTTTTCTGACCCAATATTCCAAAAATAACTTCAATCGTCCAAATGCAGAATTTGTGCCCTTAAAAAACATCGTTTTTTTTTATTTTTAGAAAAGTCTTTTTCAACTTTTCAGAAAATTTTCAATTTTCTCCAATTGAAATAAAACTGTACTATACGATAAGATAAAAAAAAAAAAGCTGTCGGATAAAAACGACAAAAAAAAACTGGGTGCCAGATGGCAAGACTCTCGCAGCGCCTCACAAAATAATTATTCAGAAACGATACGTAACGAAGATCGTACGAATACATTTTCTTGGCGACATAAATTTTCAGGTCGACGACCCGCGCGGCTCGCGCCACACTGCACCTGTATATATTACTCTCGACAAACAGCACCCCGTACCGAAGCTGCTCGAAATTTCGAAAACCAGCCTGGCTCGATCCTCCGTCGGCCTCGTTATTCGAAAATGTTTACCCGAGACACAAAGTGTAAAAGCACGCTCCGTTCCATTACTCGCGATCCATCGATCATCGCGGGGAGGAGCAGCACACACCTATACAAAACGCGCCAATTTCCGTACTCGAAAAGAAAAAAAAAACGACGCGAAACAGCTCTCCGCGACCGCGGAACTCCGAGCGAACTTTCTCCGCGGCGACTAAAATAAGAGCAACTGCGCGCGCGTGTCCACCCACGCGACGCGGCTCGCGCCCCATTGATAATAACCGCGACATACCGGCGGGCCGGCCAAAAAGAAAAAAAAAACAGAAAGAGCGCGCCGAAAAATACCTCTTTCGCGCCTAGATGAAACGCGACCGCCGCCGCCCCGGTGGCAGGTAATGGACCGTGCCGTCGATAAGCGACCGTATAACGAAGAGCGCGGCGTTTTCACGCGTCGGCGCTCGCGGCTATTGCTCTCTCTCTCTCTCTCTCTCTCTCGCATCCTGACGTCAGCCTCCATTAGAACCTCATTTTTGACCTTAATCGCGGGGCCCGCGACGATAACGCCCGCCGATACGGCTCGCAGGGCTCTCCGACTTAGATATATTCTTTCCGGCGAGCGGCGACCGATTAAAAAAGAAAAAAAATAGGAAAAAACAATCGACGCGGTGCGGAGCAGTGAACTGTGCGGCAGATAATAGCGCGCGTTGCATGATGGGATTGTCGTTGGAGGTGCTTATCTGATTTAAAATAGCGCAACGCGTCGCGGTCGGATGTCGATGGAAACTTATAACAATTAATCGAGTTTACGCAAGTAAAGGGCTGCGCGAAAGAGTGGACGATAAATTTGAAGTCGCCGCATTTTCACGGAGTGCATACTCGAACGGAGCGATGCAAATAATGAGAGACAATTATATCGGCCGCGTTTCCAAAACAAAATAATGAACGTCGTTATAAGGCCGCAGCCTTTAAATACGAATACACGAGAAATATTAATAACAGCCCCGACTCTAATCAATGGCGGAGTCGCACAATTACGCTCTCCGGCTCCGAGCAAACTGTTTTAGAACATATGTCCTATGCTCCGCCGAGGCTGCGCCGGTGCACCGCGATAAAATCGACGTACACGGCCATGTGACGCCGCCATATGCCGCGCCGCCGCCTCGGTAAAATAAATTTTTCGACCAGCGCGCGTATTACGCGCATTGTGCCTTGGTAACGCGCGCTTTTATACACCTTCTAATGCACCAAAACGCTATTGTACTCGTTAAACTTGCGAGCGCGAATTCAAAATATTTTGCGCTTCCGCGCGCGCTCAATTACGCCATCTGCCGGTTCTCGGGAGCGGGTGTTATTTTGGGAATGGGCTTTGGGTCGAGAGAGCGCGTTTTGAACCGTTACTTTTGAGGAATATTTTATGTTTTAGGCGCTTTTCGGTGACTTTGATGTGCAACCGATAATTATATTTAACGATGGAAGTAAACTTTTTTAATGAAAATTCGTACTTCTTTGTTTATTTACTAGTGATATTTTACCATTGGAATTTACAATTTCATTCAACAGTTACGTAATTGTTTTAATCCTTTAGGTGATTCCCATTATCGATGCTTTGTACACAATTAATGTAAAACAACATTTTTCCTGAATGTTTTTTTAATGGATTTCTAACACAAATTCCGGTTTTCTAAAAGTTAATGTCCCTCGCCATTAATTTTGAAACTTCTTTGCTTATCATTGAATTTTGAAGTTAACGGCCATCTCCTTTAAACTTAAAATTACGAAATCGAGACATAACACATTCTTTTATCAAATTTATTTTAAGCATAGAAAATAGATATGAAAGATGATGAAATATGTACCTTAGAAATTCTTCGCTGCATGTAGTTATCCTTCTGCAGCTGCCGGATTATCTGAAAAAATATAATAAGAATTGCGTTATACAAATATTTACAATTACAGGTCTCTAAGATAAAATTTAAATTTGCATGTCAGTTTTTCCCCGCAATAAAAAGCAAATAAAAAAAAAACTAACAATCGCGATATCAGTTTACAATGATGAATACGCTCCTTAATAGTAAGACTCAAAATTTTGTAATCTCAAGAGAATTCCGTCATTGATCAATTTCTCAACGCGTCGCCGCCAGTCGTAAAAAGTGGTGTATATGAAAATTGCACGCCGCGGACGTAACAATCGACAACTCGGCATAATTCACATCGAATCAATCGAGCGATCGTCTTCGGGTTACGCCACAAATTGACCGGAAAAATAAACTTTTAACGGCGCCTTTATTATCTATCGGCGACCGCAAATTCTAGGCAGCCGGCCGCCTTCGCACATAACGATTTGACGATCGATTCTTGTTTGTCTCTCTCCTCGTCTCCCGCAATTTCCGCGACTTTGTCGTGCCTCACTTGCGTAATAAACTTCAGAAACTTTCTCGCGCGCAACAGTCGAGCGTGTTTGGATAGTTTTCAAGACACACGGGGAGCGAGAGCCTGCTGACTTGATGCCTGTGGAATGCGATTGGTTGTCGCGCTGACCGCCGAAAACTTTTGGTTCTATTGTTTCTTTGAAAATTAGCATTCCTCTCGGCGAAAGTGGAACGTATCGCGAATAATGGCAGCGCTTTTTTTGAAGAAAAGCGTGGTCTCAAACGTATCTCGCGGAGAATATCTGACGGAGACATTGTATATACACTGTTTGTACATCTGCCTTTTTGTAATAAGATGTGAGAGTATCTTTTCATGTATATCTGCTTAGATCATAAAACAAAAATTTTCCTTCTTTCATATTTGACGTTCGAACTCTTCCAAGTACTTATCTCCTTTACTTAAACAAAACAAACTTAATAGTTTGTCAGTTCGCGTTATAAATTTTTTCATAGGGCAATTTAATCATTCTTATATATAACATTCATCAATTACAAAATTAAAAAACTTTTTTCATATATATTAAACCTTCGTTTATAATTGTTGCAATAGCGTGTAAAATTATATAAATAAATATTAATTAGAAATTAGAAAGCAAATGCAAAAATTAGCTACAACATTGATGCAAACTTGAACCAGTTAACACTTAAAAAAAAAAATATATATATATATAAGAGTTCAGCCAAAATCTCAGCCTTCCTTAAAGGCTTAATTATTTCGCAATCCGCCCGTAAGACCAAACCCAAATGGTAATCGCGCGCGATAGATATGGAGAAACTCGCAGACGCGGAAGCCCGAAGCCGCGGGGCGCGCAAAATTGGCAAATGCCTCGGGTCGATTCGGCGAAGTACTCCGGTTTCTCGCGCCTCGACGCAGCTCCCGCGAGCTGCGCGCGACGTGCATTCGAGAGCGCGACTTGGAATTCCCGCGAGAGAATTTGTTCTGTCGCGCGGTTGGCGAGCGATCCCGATGGAAGAGTCGCTTATTCGTTCCGCGCGTCGGATTCGAGCGAATCGCGGTCGGGGTATAAGGTTGGCTAATTCAATGTTTTCGCGTAAATTAGCGGCCGCCTCTTAGGAAGACACTGACGAATTTTAAGTTTTTCAAACCAGGAGCTGAGCTATTGAGCGCCACGTCTGCACAAACGTTGGGTAAAAGCAGAACATTCGAAGAACGTTTCATTTTGAGACTTCTTTTACTTCTCTTACAGATAAGTGTTGGACTGATGTTTGGCCTGGGCTTTGGTTTTCTATTTGGTAGGCTTCCTGCCTTCCAAAAGAAACATCTCAGTAACTCAAATCCCTCCGTCGGTCCCGACTCTTCGGGTGTTTTTCCACAAAGAAGCATCCGAAATTTTCAGCCGCCGAGATCGAATCGAGCCGGGCCGGAGGTTGCGCTTGTGTTGGTGGCGCGCTTGACTGTGTACGATGACGGCGCCGGAGATATAATAGTCTAGAGCTGCATCGGATGCGGGTCCGCGCCCTCCCCTCGTAAAAAGCCCAAAATTCTTGGAAAGTCCCGCTGGGCCACGGAAATATACGGTGGGAATCATCGCGCGGATATTAATCTATACTGCTTGCGGTCGAAAAATTAAATTAGGATTATTATTTATTTTTCGAAGTCGAAATCGGTTAATATTTACGTAGATTTAATGTAAATCGATGGTTATATACACGTTAAAAATTCAGACGACATTAATTAAGAAACGAGCGCATTACAAGAGGCACATGCATAATGCATAAAAGATACACGATCAAAAGAGCTAAAGTGTAGCCTACGAAAAGTATTTCAAGGTTTTCCCGTTTCTGGGCGACGGAGTGTTATATACCGTTAGAGAAACGTTCGCCGATAGAATATTTTATGAGGCATCGACGGTCGACGGGAAAATCTTGGGAAGAGGCTGCTTAGGCCGCGTGGAAATGCCGGGGCAGTCTGGATTCGATGGCGCAATCTAAATTCAAGACGGGCATTAAGATCGTGTGTCCATATTTATTGAGGCTCGCTCGTGGAGTGAATAGATACCCCGCGTGATAAGGTTACGAAAAGAAATCATCCTATTAATCTGGGAATAAAGCGGACTTTCTGCCTATTAATTTTCGAGTAAAATGCTCGTTCTGCTTGTGCATTAAGTGAAACGCCGAACTTTTAAAACTCTTTAATCATCTCTTATAGCAAACTGTTATGAAAAACTTTTTAATTTGTTGGAGCTACTTGAGGACGCAAATTTTTTTGGTATATACAACGAGTCCCTTTATAATAAAGTGAATCGACAAAATCGAGCAATTTTTATTGCTCCCCCGACGCGCGCGGACACAAAAAGCCCGGAGATAAACTTCCGTTTTTAAAAAAGCCCATGACAAAAGCGAATTAATTCACCGCCGCGACCTTCATCGGCGGCCACAATGAGAACGCCTGGACGATGACGGCCTTATCGGAAAAATCCATATCGAAATTTCAGTCGATACTCACCCTGACGAGGCGAAATCGAGATACACGCAGAGGCCCGGGTAAAAACGTCGACCGCATAACGAACTTTTTTCTTTTTTTCTTTTTTTTCTCATCCGCCGAAGAAAAGCGGCTCGTCGCAGACGCTCGCTTTTCTCCCTCCTGGAGGAAGGAGGTTTGCTTTCCTCCGAAAGTGGGAGGGCGTCTCTCTCTCTCTCTCTCTCTCGGTATTGGTTTCCCGCGGCGGGGGAGGAGGAAGGGGAGGGGGAGTCCCACGAAGATTCCGCGGCGCGGGGGAGGACGGGGGAGCGACGTGCACGATAAGAAGAAGAAGAAGGAGAGCGAACGAAAACGCGGAGAGATGAGGGAGAACGCGGTGTGACCTTGAGACGAGCGAGGGGACGAGCCGCGGTGGGGAGAGGACCTTCGCCAAGGTCACGGCTATCCTAGAGCCTTATAGCGGTGAAAGTGAGCATCCGAGAGGCACAGAAGCCGGAGCGAGGAGTCTGCCGATGTGCTGTGTATACGTCAGGACTTGCCGGCCGGTGAGGTGTGGGCCGAGGTCCGACGGAACTAATTGCTTCTAAGCGTAGGAAAATGGAATAACTTTACTCGGGATGTGGGTTTTGGTTGGTGTTTCTTTATTTTGGTAGTTTTTGTGGTCTGGTAAATTTTTTTTTCAATTAGGCCCTTCGCTACTTTTCTGAATTCTTTCGAGGAATCAGATTGGTTTTCATGGGTATATGGTATTTTTCAAGAAGGAATTAGGTAATACAGAGAGCATTTAGATTTTTCAATACTTCTACTACAAATTTTTGAATTGCTAAACTCATAGACGATTAAAAACGAATACAATATAACGTAGAAGTCATTAACAGTGTATAAAACCGAAGTTTCAAAATAAAACATTTAATATATATATAGAAATCCAAGAAAAGGCTCAATACTAAATCAATTCTACACCTACATTTCTCATTCAGCGATAAAATCTAAAAGTTATCAGCGAGCTGAGCCCCCTGGCTCCGCTGGATAGAAAGAAAAAGCGACCATCGAGAGAGATAATCTCTTTTAAAAAAGTCGCTCTCTCTCTCTCTCTCCGGCTGCAACGCGCGTCAGAAGCGACTCTCCCATCTAACGACGGATCGCCTCTCTCTCTCTCTCGGTCGGCGCGCTCGTCGGTACTCTTGAGCCAATTAAACGCCATATAATGTACCAGGAAATGCCGAACGATTATTGCCGTCTGGCCCACATCTTCGTCCCCCCGTCCCTTCGGCTCCCTCTCTCTCTCTCTCTCTCCCTGGGATCCGACGAGATGCGCCGCGCATCGCGTGCGGGTGTCTGCTCTTTCCCTTCATTGGGCTTCATTGCCCTCTCGGCTCCCGACGGACTTTTCTTCGTCGGACCGCGACTCTCACGCTGCCCCGGACTGCAAGTATGACTTTTGACCGGCATTTGTTGCGCGCAGCTTTTTATATACACACGATTTTCGTTTGGACTCTCCGCGCGCCGCGGATGGATTCCCTCGGAGATTGGCTGGGTTGACGAAGGGACGATCGCGTCGTCGAGCTTTCAATTTCGGGTTATTTTAGAGTCGTTGGCTTGAAATACGCTGGTGGGGAGCTTTTGAAAGATTAAATTTAGTGGTGATAGGCATGCGGTTACGACGATATATATAACGTTTATTGAATTATTTGTGTATTTATAAATTACGTAAAGTAATAATCTTGATAACGTCATTTAGTTTTTAAGGTGAAACCAAATTCTCAAATGGCGATTTTCTTTGTTAAGTAACTTTGTTTTGAACGTGACAATTATCTCCTCTAGATAAGGATGGTACGTATCTTTATGAAACGTACTACAAGTGTCATTGCACTGTATTGAACGCGGATAAAAGCGCTTTAGCCGGAAAAAAAAGCGTTTGTGTGCTCGAGAATGCGAGTGCATGGCTGTTTTTGGAGAAACCATTACAGTGTGAAATTTAAATGTCTAAAAATGAAGATGATATATATATATTTAGAGATTGCAAATAAATTGGCGCTGTTTATAATTTTCAAAAAAAAAAAATGTTGTTAAATTCATTTTTTATTTTTACGTTAACGCATCGTCAACCTTATTATCAGCGGTTCGGTTACAGAAGCTATTTTTGCGCCAAACAGAATCTAAATTCATAAGAGCGAATTAGAACCGGTTTCTGACTAACGCAAATCTCAATTTATTTCTTTGAATCTCGCCTGACGTCTTTTGCTTTAACATAATCTCAAAAAAACGTTGACTTTTATTGATTCCGCAGCTGATTGACAATGGGTTTTTAAGTTCGGGCTTTTTGGCGCACACAATATTTCGGGGGCCGAGAGCCTTCTCGGAAATAAAAGAAAAATTTAAATAACCCCAACTGATTTATTCCGCGGACACGGATAATTAAGGACATAAAAGTCAAACGGACACACGCGGTAATCCGTAATCTACAAAATTAAAGCTTTTGCCGCTTATTTACGGCGTAAAATTTCTTTTGATGAATCTTAAAGCGTATAACCTAATTTTCCATCGAAACGTTAAGATATCCGCTTTTGGGGTATTATTGCCGCTGAAACGCGCTTCGTTACGCACCGCACGCGCATAATAGTGTCAATACCCTCTTGATAAGTCCTTAGATGTTCTAGATGCATCCATCAGCTATGCGAATCTGATTACTCTATTGAGTGGCAGTACTAATGCCTCATTGATGCGCCGATCTTGCGGATTGATCGCGGGGTTAAGAGCCCCGGTTGGTGCTCCTACACAGAGTAGACAAGGAAGAAAATTATCCTCTAAACAAACAGTCTTGTTCTCGTGAAGCTCCAATGCTCGGCGCCACTATTGATATATTATGTCTCGAGAGAATGAAGAGCGTCGTTTCGATGTACTATAATAGAGAGAGAGATAAACGAGACTGTGGTTTTCAGGTTTGAGACATTAAATTTTTTATCTGTATAAGTGTTTCGTTAAGAAGAATGTTTATTTAATGCAAGATTTGAATAAAATTGCGTCATAAATATGTACAAGGAAATTTTTATATTCAGTCTGTGATAGCAACCGATACGAATAAGTTTTATTGTTGACTGTTTCTCTGCTCTAGATTTTATGTTTAGAAAGATAATTTGATTTATTAAGATCATACGATTGAAATCTAATAGTATGTAAAATATGTTATTTAAGTTTATTGACGAAAAATGTGATCAAAATTATAGGTAAGGGCAGCACCTGATGCAAAGGAACAAGTCTTACTTTCTATTAAAAATAATTTTTTCAGAAATTTTTTTTTTTATTTAGAATACATTGGACTACTCACTTAATAAGAGCATCCTCGCTAAAAAGATATGCGAATAAACTACTGGACAACTATTATTCTCAAAAATGCTCAAAAAGTCTACTTTTGTTTAACCCATCCTCAAAACTTAAGGCCCCACTCGAAGTAAGAAACTCCAAAGAAATCGGGCAGCCTCGACATCGCCGCCGCCATAAAAGCTTTAAAAGTTAAAACGTCGAGCACGCGCCGATCTCTCTCCTCTATACGAATTGCCATCGGACAAATCGAGGCGGATTGTGCGCCCCCCGTCATCGCGCAACGAGCAGACGACCTGGCCCAGATACATCGCCAGATGCAAATGAGCAGGCGCGCGTGCACACGGACGAGGAGACTCTCCGGCGCACACGAGGGTGGCACGATCGCGGAGCCGGACGGAGACACGAGGAAAGAAGCTTTGCATCCGCTGGTGTACCGTCGGCTGTATATTAACCGCGAGGACTCGGTGTACGTAAAGCGGCAGTTATGCAATTACGAGGGACGAAGGGGCGAGGAATTGGTGAGACTTCCGGTAGGTTTTTGTTTGTTTTTCGGGTAATTATTTCGTGTAAGAGGTGATTGAACAATTAAACGAATTTTTAATAAGCCTAATATAAAATACTTGTATTAGACATATATATAATAGACTTTACTTATACATATTCTTATATAACCTTTTTTGTCTTTTATTTAACAATTTAAATCCAGACCAAGTAGATTATATTAATATCCTTGGAAGGATTTTATTAATTTATTAATACCAAAATGGGTGTTTGAGAAATCGGTTATCAATTTCAAATTAATATTAATTAGGATGTCAGTAAGGCAAAATAAACACTTCACATATTTATGAGAGTCAATAAATATCTGCATTTACATTATTTACACTCGAGAATTACGCGATAACTAATTTTGATTAATTGATCAATTTGATTTTTGTAAAATGAGCATTTAACTGTTATTAATCGCGATGAGAATTATAACTGAATACTTTGATCGTTGTAATCCTGATGAGCTGCTCATTTCACTAATCGAGCGCGAGAACACTAACTTGCTCCCTCGAGATCCACGAGAAGAAAAAGGTACCTGGCCGATTCGAGCTCTGGCCGGGGCCATATCAAACGTCCGTAAAGAATCATGAGGCGCCTTCGCCGAGAGAGAGAGAGAGAGCGACAGCCAAGAGAACCCGTGAGAAAACTAAGCGGCAAAGCCATTATATAAAATGGACATTTTCTTGGAAAAGCTTCAACGGAGAGGGACCCTAAGAATTTCGGTTTTCATGGGGGAGGGGGGCTAGAACCCGCATCGGATGCAGCTGCTCCTGCACCGTCATCATAGTCCACAGTCAAACCCAGATCTAATCAAGCACAGCGACTGCCTCGAACCCGTGCCCTAAGCGATGTTTGTCTTCCGGAGCCAAGCAACCCTCTTTAAAAGTAAACTCTTTCGGCCGCGTTTGTTGTTTTTTTAAGATTTCGAAAAATCGACCTGATCTCGATCTTTATCTTCCTTTCATTTTAGCTTCTCCTCTTTCGTTTTAGAAACTTAAACTGGATGCATTTTTGGTGAACCGTTCTTGGAAGGCAATCACCACTAAATTAGCAAATTAGACGTAGAAAGCCTCTACGCGATGCGGCTAAAACTAGATTGAACTCTAAAACTTCCTTTCACTCTTTCTCCTTAACTTGAGAGTTTTTAACTGAATGTCTGCCTGGTTCTTTCTTTTTCTTCTTCAAGTTCTCCGAAATAAGTTAACTTTCCAAAAAGTCTAGACATATTGTATACATTGTACTTTGAGTTTTCTCATATTTTTTTCATGGATCTACGTAAAAAGTGAACGAAAAAACAATACCATATAATCTATTTTGAGTTTTTCTTTTATCTTTGTTTCGTGAATTACGTAAAATGATAACGAAAAATCAAACAGAGGTTTAAGTTAAGATTAGAAGACTTATAAACATGAATTTTATTAGAAGTTTCATAGAATTTAAATTATTACTCTTTTCCCCATGAAAATAAATGTATTTAAACGCTATTTTCCTTTCCCCATAAATTATCATCAACAACAATTTATTATTTAATTAAATGTACACTATAAATTTCCTATACGTAAGTACATCTAGTACTTCTGTACAATCTACGAAGTAATAAAATTTGAATAAGCGATGTTAAGTAAACAATATTTATCATTCTCGTATCTTATAAGTGCGTTCAAACTTTGTTATTCATTTAAAAAATACCATTTAAATGAATTTAATCTTCGATTTCCACACTGATTTTCAGTTACGTGTTCTTCGCCAGAAAAAAGAAGACAAGACGAGTAATTGATTTAAATTATTCTTAGCGACGCAAGCTCAGTCTAAAGACCAGTCCAGCCAAACGCACGAGCGGCAAGCTCAAAAAAAAAAGAGTCAAGCAAAAAAGCGTAACAAGCCGAGAGAGAAGCAAAAAAGAAGTGAGCCGAGACCTAAAAGGAGGATCTGACGGTCGGGGGCTTTTTGACGTCCGTCGCTTATGAAAGAAAGTTGTATACAAGTGCGACATCAATCTCGTTTCAGGGGCAATTCAATTTTCGCGGTCAATGTCAAGCGAAGGCTCGGCACACACACACGACGGTTATTTTCGAGGGACATCGTAGGTCACTTTCTCGAAGTGAGCCAGACGGGCCGAAATATTGCGGGTGCACACGATGCGAGAGGCACTTTATAAGAGGGCGAGCGGACGAATAAACGTAGGAGAGCCGAGAGGAGCGGTGATTAACATGGGAAAAAAAGGAGCTAATTTCGCGATGAAAAGAAATTCTTTGGTAATTTCGCGGACTTTGTTTGTAATGTCGGAATTAATTGCTTTTATTTTTGTTATTGGGATATTGTTAAATTGAAGTTCAAGTGAAGTTTCAGCTTTGTTAAATTTTATTTATTTACTTTTTTTTATTTATTTAGAATTCCAGAGTCACATATAAAAGAAAATACATAACAATTACAGACATTTCAGAGTACAATTATAACCATAAGAATACACTAAAACATCATAATCCCGCAGAAGAAGATAATACTTCTTGTTGACAGGTCCGGATTTACAAAATTTACAAAATACAAAATTTATGTTCCAAGATTAAACTTTAAATTTCTGCTGCGTATAAATAAATATAATTCCCTTTTTATTGGAGAAAAAATGGAAAGGTATATACTTTCTTTAATTTTATAGAACTTAAAATTTATTAAAAGTAACTCATTTTTACGAATATTAAAAATTGTGTAATTAGACATTTTACGACCAGATATAAATTTTAAATCTGTCGCTCGGGGAGAAAGTTTTGCTCAACTTTTTATCATTTAAGATCATCTAGTCTATGATAATTATAACTGAAAATATTATAATTAAATATTATGACACAAATTTGCGTATGCTGAAACGTACTGTGACGATCGTATAATTCCGTGCTATATAAACCACAGGATTATATACGATCGTCTTGAAATTTTATTCCGTAATAACTTTTGACTTTTCATAATAATCGGTTAATTATAGAAGAAAAGTTACGAGCTAATGAGAAAGTAATTTATACGCGATGATGTTTCAGATTAATTTTCAAGATAGTTTATTAGTTTTACTATTGAAGCTTAAGTAATCTCTTGATCTTACGCTTTTATCTAGCTGCAAAAGATTGAATGATAGTGCACATTTCTAAAATATAATGCAGCAAAGATAAGATAAGGCGTTTAAGAATTAACCCCGAAAAAATGTCGATTCAACGCTAGACGTTGATTCTATCCAGAATATTTCCCCGTCGATCCCTTAAATTTCTGACAAAATAATGTATCTCTCCACAACGGCTCGCAGCTCCAAGTTTACACGGACGATTCGGCTATGCTGTTGGCATGCCGACGACAAGGACAGAAGGAGGAGACGGGAGAAAGGAGGAGATAAGAGGATGAGTTTGCCGAGCCGATTGAAGCGGAATCAATTTAACGAGATAGAGAGAGAGAGAGAAGGAGAGCCAAATCTCTTATGGACCTTGTAAATACGACGGGAGAAGGAGGCAGAGGCCCAAGGGCGGATTTATTAACGGCGGTCCACCTGGTCCGACCGGCCCAATTTAGCTTGCCGACCGAAGAAACTTTGAAAAATCGTTCTGCTCCGCTGAATAAACGGCGCGTATCTCAGCGATTATGGTCTAATTAGACAACCTTTATACATTTCGTGTTTATTTAATTACGCGCATAAATTCTAATTTAAAACCTTTTTTTTAAGAATACCTTCGCGGGGATAAAACGCGCCGATGCGCGCGAATTAAATTTTTCATTATAACGTATTCGAGCAAAAGGCGATTGTTAGAATATTTTATAGGCTGAAGCAAAAAAAAAAGTTAATTTTTTACATGCGAGTGCAATGCCTATGCTAGCTTCTTTACGTGTACTTCAGCCCTGTTGGAAGTTTTCATCATTATTTGGTCAGTTTTTGACAAATTTTTTAAAAATTGGTTTAATTTTTGACCGAAAACCTTGTTAAAAACGACACCGTTTTGATCGAAAAATTAGTCAAAAATTGGCCAAAGTGAAAATAATAGTAAATTGCATGAAATCAATTTATTGAATAATTATTACATTATTTATATTTTTTAATTTTAACAAAAAATTTTAATTGGTAATTAAATTTTTTAATCCACAAACTTTTGAGTTTAAATATAAAATTTTAGTTTACATTCTTATTATCCGCCATATTTATTTTTCATCAGTTTTTGACCAATATTTCACCAAAGTATTTGGCCAAAAAAAAAAAAAGGGTGAAATTTCCCACAGGGAGTCAATGATGGTTAATACAGTGTTTCAGTGTAAGGCGCAAATTCTAAATAATTTCTAAAATTCCGAAATAAAACAAAGATATTTAAACAATTAATAAAAAGCATGTAAAATACTTAAAGAAACGTGTAAAAATCTCTCCAAAGCGATCTTTTCAACATTAACGCGTCTTATTCAATAACACGTGAGTTATGGTTAATGAAAATTGACACTCTCCTATCGCGTATACCACAATTTAAGCAATAAAAGACAATTCACGGTTTGATCAGCCAAACGATTAACATCGAAACTAAGTGCCTATCTTCTTCTTTTCTTTTTCAGACAAACACTGACGTCCCTTCTACGAATCTCGAGTGGATATCCACCCGCAAGAGTGCAATTGCAATAGGAGTTATGAAAGGGACAGTGCCAAGTGCGCTAACGATCGGTGATTATAACAAACGACTCCGAGCAGTCAGCGGCGATTGGCGAGGTCGCGGTGAAATTCGCCGAATATCATTTTCCCGGTAGATTATGCACAAGTCATTCGATGACGAGATGAGCGATGGGCTTGGGCTGGACGGTGATTGAAAATTCTTGGAGATCGACGGTATTTTAGGGATTCGCGCGGTGAAAAAGTGGGGAATCGATTTTTGGTGACTTTCTGAAGTCGTCATCGTGATGTTCAATGATATAAAAATAAAAAAAAAATTAGTAATATATGAAATTATGCTGATGTAAATTAAGTTGCGTATAAAACGGAATAAAAGTCAATGGAGATAAAATAATCGCTCTAAAAATTAGATTTGTAATGAAGTAGAATAATTAAAATGCACTTCATATGATATATGCATAATTAAAAGGACTTTGAAGCAGGAAAAGTTACTTTTCTCGAAGTAATTATTTTGAACGAAGATGCTTTTAACTTAATCACGTCTTTTGCAGCTCTATATTTAAAGCATCCCATTTATTTTCGGTTTTCGCTCATTCATAAGCTAAAAAAAAATTTTTACTTCCGCTGTAAAAGCTTGCTTTCAGAATTTTACGTTTATAAATGAAGATAATTTACAAATTATAATAAAAATTATTAAGCAATATAATTTAAACCCAAGAAATTACGATTTAATTACGAGAATTTACAATTATTTTTTGCATCTTTAAATGTATCTAATCTGATTACAGATCATTAACTAAAAAAAATCCCATTCTTCATTAACCGTATAATTAAATTTAAAAATCTCAGTCCAGCTTCCCAATGTATTCCCTGCCAGAGATCACCCGCGAAAATAATTTGCACCTCATGTGTATTTTGCTCGCCGAGCCAAATACACATTTGCCGCTTAAACTCGTTCCCAAGGCAGTATAGTAGTAGGCCGTCTTCTAAATTTCGCGGTGCGTCTCCGGCTCTTTTTTTCCTTCCTTTTTCTCCCGGGCACGGGCACACAGCTCGCTCCGACTCGACGGACGGACGGACGGACTTGCGCGCGCGCGCGGACGGAAATACATTCCCGAGAAGCGAGCGCGGGAGTATGGGCCTGGAATACGAGTAGCGAGTAACCAACTAGTAACCCAGACTTTAGTATTCCTTCGGCGCAGCCCCGACTCGGCTGGCTTCCTCATTCCAGAGCTCGGTGCTATTGTAAACCTGCTTCCGTCTCTCTCCCTCCCTCTCTCTCTCTCCTTTCTTTCTTCCTCGCGCGTTTCTCGCGCTTTTCGTACGTTTCGGCGCGACTTCGTTTTGAGTTTTCTTCTTTTCGATGCGGATGGGGCCTTTTTCGTTAGGAGTGATAGTTTTGCTCGGCTCGATTGTACTTGTTTTTCAAGATTGAAGTATTGGGTTTTAAAGTGTCTTTGAGCTCGTCAACTCGTAATAATATCGAGGCAGAAATCCGCTTATTTAAGCAAGCATTTACAAGCTTGTAAGAAATTGCAAGTTGAGCAAGCTGTGAACAAACGATTTCTACCGACATTAATAATTGAAAAATTACGCGAGACCGTTTTCAATTTTCCCCCAGCGTATCTCCCCAAAATCCCAAGGGTGTCACATCGCGCGCTCAATCAACACCAGCCACATATACATCTCCGCAGAAAACAAATAGGCCCATATCGTCCGGCGTCGACGAAATCAAGCCCAGTAGCCGACACCGCCTAGACTAAACGAGCATATCGACAGCCAGAGAGCGGAATATTTATCCAAGTCGCGAGCGCGCTCGCGAGCTGCACTCGCACACGAGCGGCGAGAGCGATAAATCGTCCGGGGCGGCCGAGAAAAATATATTGTCCCGAGAGACACTCGCCGTTGAGCCGACGCGAGCATTATAATTAGGCCGGCGGCTCTCTCGCGCTGATAGCATATGCGCGAGAGGCGGGAGAGCGCGAAAAGGCGCGCCGATCGCGCCGAGCGCCGCGTGCGTTGACTTTTCTATCGAGGAGAGTTCCTTCTCGGAACTTGTAACTATATCGGCTAATTCTTACTCTCCCTTCTATGATAGTCTCGGCGCGACTTGCTCGCGGTGATTTGAGCCTTCCTTTTTTTTTTGGTTCGCTCGAGGAACGATAAGTGAAGAAGCTGCTTTGGAAGCGTGTGCTGCACTGCAAAGCGGAGCGAAATTGCTGATAAGGCCGTGTAGTGCTTTAGAATAGGGGAATTCTCATTAGTGTATTTACGAGACAATATGCATCTTTCGATTGATACGACTGGTTTTTTGAGGCTTTTAGTGCTTAACGAATTTAGCATTGTTTGTTTATTAATTAATTTATTATTAATTTTTTTAAGTATTAAAAATATTTTTTCTCTCAAATTGCGTAATGAATTAGTTAATAGTTTATTTTTAAAATCAAGTATTTTAAGCGGAAAAAAACGGAATGCGAAAAAACGTTACTTCGAAATAGTTTTAAAATGACGTTTAAAAATAATTTTTTTTAACCGATTTTCACGTATAGGCAGCAATTTTCTAATTTTGATAAAAATTTCAGTAAACGCCTAAAAGCAGTGAGTTTATTAAGCAATGCAATCGATGCAAGATCGACACCAATTTCTACGTGCGTTGACATCTTAAACAATACGCGTGTTTTTCGATTTTCTACGATATGTTGCGCAACGCAGAATCGCCTATTTTAACTTGTTTCCAGTTAACGACAAACAGAAAGTTAATGTATCTTTCCAAACAACGTTTTAAAAAAGAAAGCGTATACGCAATATATAGAATTGTACCTTTCTTGATTCTTTTTTTATGCAAAATATTGCGATATGAGTTTATATAGACTTTGTGCTAAATTTATTGACTTATTTTTCATGTAAATAATTCAATATATATAGTTTAAAATATTTTATAAGGCATATTTTTCTCGCTAAATCATGATGTAACATTTTTACGATATTCTTCAGATAAAGTTAATTTATTTCCTCCAAGGAAGCACCTTAGGAATATACACTACATCATAAGTTTTGGCAGAAACAATTATTAAAGATCCATCATTGACACGCTAAAATCCCTTTTGATATCATTCTCCATTTAATTATGCAAACGCGTAAAATATTCATGAATCTATATTATAGTTACTTTATGAAACCTGTATAACCCATTTTTCAATGACCATTAAATAATCGGGGCACTTTCATCCGTATTTCATTAAAGCACACCGCTGCGCCGCACGTTTTATTTTACGTCTGATTAAACTCAAGTTTATCTACTGAAACCGACAACGTTCCATAAAAAACGCCGGCCGTTACGAGACCGAAATCCGATTCCATCTCTCGAATGCAAATGCCGGCGAGTTGCATCATTGTTTCTGACAAAACTTTTTATTAGCAAAATCAGCCGAGAACGATGTGTATACACATATAAAAGTGAATGCACGTTTCGACTGACGACGTGTGTGTCCCGAGTGACCGACTAGACGAAGAAATAAACGAACGGGACTACCTCGTAAATCTTCGAACTTTATATACGCGAGAGCCTGCTTATAAGGAAAAGAAAACGCAACGCGAAATGTGTCCTTTGCTCCGTCGCTCTGACGTTCTTAATTACTTTCCTCTTTGTGTAAAAAAAAAGAAAGAAACTTATCTCGTACAATGATCGAAGGCGATATATTCGAATAATAATAAACTGCGAAGTGAAAAAATTACTCGTCGAGCGTTTAACTTTTATAGGAAATTTCTGCTGATAAACACTTACATAAACATGAATAATTCAACTGTACTCTGACGTTTTCGCGTAGGAAAAGGCGCGAACGTAAACACGAATTTTGACCGCCAGCTCGAACTGAACGAGAAAGCAAAGAAACGTGAAAAACTCGCCGGGAGAATCATTTCGCAATCGAAACTTTGACAGTGCATCGCAACCTCCTTGCAAATGAAAAATTTCCCCAACGCCGCGCGCAATTGGCAAGTAACTCGCCAGACATCGGCCGGCATTAGGATGCACCATGAGCGTTAGCGTCAATCGTCAAACGGCGCTATAACCGAAAAGTTTCACCGCGCTTAGCGCGCGCCAATATATTCTTAGAAGCGCAAAACCCGCCCGAGCATACCCAACGAGCTTTATATATTCGCGTATTCCGCGTCGATCCGATCGTCCGTCAAGGCTGCACCTCCTCGATGGACAGCCACGCTGGACGCTCGCCCAGTCCGCCCGGCGGAATGACAATTTTTCGCGCGTCGCGGGGTGAAAAGTCGCGAGCATCGTGCGCGCGTAATGCGCGACGCGTGCATAGATCGGGCGCGAGGTCGCCGGTACATTGTCGTCTTCCCACACACGTGACACACACGTCGAGATATTACGCGGCGGCGTCGCGAGGATATAGCGTTTTCTTTCGAGCTGAGGCTAGTCGTGAGGCCGTAAATATAAAGCTGCTGTTCCCGTTGCGGAGCGACTCTTTTTTCTTGCATATAGAAAATTTAGTTTGCCCGCTGATGGAAGAAGTGATGGAAGGATCTTGTAATGGTAGGAAAGATTTTTTTTTTTGCTTTTTTGTTTAAATTCACGTTGGTCTTTAGATATCGGCGATGCTGAATGCAAATGCATTTGGTAAATAAATATACATAAACGTTACCTAAGAGAGCAATACAACAGGAAATAGCAAGCTGATGTCTGAGGAAGATAGCGAGATCTGAATAAGACCTGTAATACTTCTGCAGCTTTTAAATTTACATTTCAATTCAATTGCCTGAATAACTTTGATAACGTCACCGTTGGCCCTGACCGATAAAAACTATTATAAGGAAAATCAAAATGAAAATACATTCAGATGGAAAAAAACCTACGTGACCCATAAAGGATGGATGATAAAAATAACTAAGGCTTATTATTCCGTTAAAAATTGTTGAAAAGTAATTATAGTAAATTTTCTGCTTATGTGCTTAGCGTGATTAAAATTTAGGAATTTTCCGATAAAATTTATCTAAGATCCATTACGAAATGATGAAATATTAATTAATAGAATAATTTGTTGTTAATAATTTGTTCAAATATTTTAAATATAACTGATGAATAACATACACATCTTAGCTTCTTCGACAGTGAGTGAAACTTGGGCTACATTCTCATTTATAATTTAGATTATCATTCCTCATATTTACAGCTTATGCCTGCAACTCATAATTGTCTATAAACATAAACTGCCATTATTAGTAGATCATGCATTGTGAACAAGTCGTAACACTAAAAAAGGGACACCGTCTGCGATGTTTTACTATCCGCGCAACATAAAGATGGCTGCGAGATTTTCCCACAACCGACAATGACCTTTCCTCTCCGATGGATATAATATCCTTCCAGCAACGTTTTCTCTTTCTATTCGTTCTGCAGCTCGTCGAGCTACAAGCAAACGTTATACGCGTAGCCGTTTTCACTTGCGCAACTGAATTTGCGAACAAAGATCGCCGATGACCAAGTCATTTCAGATTGCGGCACGGCTTATAACGCGGGATTTAAAATGGTAGGTGAGGCGCGGAATTTACCGTGCTGGTGCTGGGTTTCGAAGTATCGAACGCACTGAGATTCCTGAGATAATTGATTTGTAATTTACAGCTGTCGCGGCTGAGGGACATGACACAAATTCTCGAACGTTTCGTACACTTGCAGGAGAAATGAAGCTTCGAGCTTAGAGGATTTATCCTAATCACGCGGGATGTGCACCCTTTCGAGTTTCTTGTCTGATGTAGCTATTATGCCGTAAGAATCAAACGATGGCACAGAAGGTTAAACCTGGAATATCTAGTTTTCGAACTTATAACGTTCGAAAAGAAAGCAAATGGAGACTGAGGAAAGTTTAAAAATGTACATAAATCAACTTTAGGTACTAGATGTTATTGCTACGTTTCCTGCATGTCTTAATATTTTTGTATCTATAAGAATATTCCAAAGTTTAAACCGAATCCGTCTTTGAAAGGCCTGACCCCTCAGGTAGTATACATACGTCTAAAATAGAAAGTGAATCATAATATAAAATTAATATAATTATATTCTGTATCTTTTGCATAATTATAAATAGTAAATTCAACATTACTCAAAACAGTACTGCTTTTGTTTCTTTTCTGTTTATTAATAAAAACAAAACTATAAAGATTTTAATTCTGCACTATTCGACCAATATTTGGCCAATAGTCAATCAGTGTTCAGTCAATATTTAACCATTATTCAGCCAATATTCGGCCAATATTCAACCATTATTTAGTCAATATTCGACCAGTGTTCGGCCAATATTCGATCATTATTATTCAGACAATATTCGACCAATATTCGACCATTATTCAGCCAATATTCAACCAGTGTTCGGCCAACATTCGGTCAATATTCGACCATTATTCAACCATTATTCGACCATTATTCAGTCAATATTCGACCAGTGTTCGGCCAATAATCGATCATTATTAGAATGAACATAACCTCACATATTTTTATTACACTTCAGTCTCCGTTTTCAGTTATTCAGTAATATAGTAAAAAGCATCTAAATGCTATGGATAGCTTATATAAATGCAAAGAAGTAGCTTAAACTAATTGAACGTTTGTAA
>UCOM01000335.1:0-89715 GCA_900474385.1 Ormyrus pomaceus
CTAAACTACATTGTCAATCGCTCTAAAAATTGTACAGTAATCGTGTTACGTATATACTATTAGGTTGAAACCGTTTTCAGAAATTTCTAACCATTTTGATTTCGGTATCGAACCTCCTTAAAGGAGGCTCGCGTCTGGGGCAGCCGGCGGCGGCGGCGGCGGCGGCTTGCGTAAAACGCGTCGAGGAGCAATCGATAAGTCGCCGTCTCGCTGTCTCTCCCTTCTCCCCCCGGCGTCGTCGTCCGGCGCTTTGTGCGCTACCTCCCTTCCACGCTCGGTTGAACTTTGGGACGCCGTCGTCGTCGCCTCTTTTCACGGGCCGCCTGAATTTTTCAGCAAAGCGGTTTGCTCTCTCGCTCGAGGATCAATTGAATTAATTAGGGGCGAGAGAGGGGGAGGCTGAAGTGGATAAGAAGGTCGGCTGGAGGATTAACGATGGAGTTGGTTAATATTTAGGGGACCCGCGTCTTTTTGGAGAAGGCCAATGTTTGACTTCCTATTTACGGGTTTGAAACAATGCCGGCTGGTTTACAAAACAAGGAGATATATTGTGTTTTTCTCGAATGATTATTTTTTAAGCAGCCGTTTTTCCCGGCGTTTCTTGCTCGCTGCTTTTTCGAGCGCTTTTTCCATTTAGGCGACGGTGTAACTTCCTGCTCGGGGCGCCGCAAAAATTGAAAGTCCCGGAAGTAACGAGGTAAACACGGATCTCTTTAGCTCCGTGGAAAATCAAGATTTAAGCTCGGAAAGTGTTAAGGCCTACGTAGGCCGCTTCAAAGGAGAGATTTACGAGGAGGGAAACAGTGCGAGAGCGCCGCGCGGACGAAAACTGGAGCGGCCGCCTGGCAGCTCCGATGTGTTTACATTATTGCCGTCGGGGCCTTTCTCTGGCAGCACAATCAAAGAATCCTCTGTGTGCCGGGGAATCTTTTTCGGTTCAAGCGCGTGAAATGCTTGTCGAGTATGTTAAACATTGGCTAATGAGCTGTATACAGAGCGAGGAAGGGATTTTTATGTCGCTGGAAGTTAGTTTATTTGAATGGAAGCTTGAAGACAATTTCTATTTGTAAAAATTTTCCAACTTCCAGAATACTTGAAACTCTTCCGCAACATCATTACCCCTCCAGTCGGCATTTTAACGAACTCCCTCTAAAAACTCTTCCGCTCTACAAAGCTCTCTTTCTCCTCATTTTTTTCAAAAAAAAAGACTAGAACCTCATCAAAGCGTCATCTCTCCTAGAGAAAAGGTAAAAAGGCTCTCGCGAAAAGCGTCTCTTGAACTCGCGGCTCGGCGTCCAAGGCGGGCCGCGCATAACGAAATGCAAATAGCGGGGAAGCGACTCCGAAATTCACGGCGGCGGAAATGGCAGCGCGCGCGAACCGAAGGCAGGATCGCGGGTCAAGGTCGCGCGATTTCGACGGAGCCAAGGAGAGGCATTGGCAGTGAGCCCGGGTTGGTTAACGGTTTGCGAGCTCTCCGGCATGGGAACGCCGCGATTCCGTTTTTCGCCGTTCTTCGGGAGAAGGATTCGCTTCGGCTTTGGTGGAACAAGGATGGGTCGGGTGGTGGAGAGGGAGACTTTGTGGGGACGATTTTATGGGTCGCTTGCCCGCATGGTTGATCGGGGCTTTTCTCTTTTTAAACTGGCTGAAGGTAAGAAAAGTTCGCGTCGCTTTTTCGTTTTGCGTGAATAAGTTAAAGAGGTAAGCTTTCAAATTCGACGAATAAATCATTCAGCAATTCATTCACATTTTATTATTACACGGGAGAAAAGTCCAAGTCAAAGTTATAAATGCTTTACCTTTAACAGCTGCGTGCAACTTTTAAAAACCGACAAAATTTCGTCCACAATTCAGCGAAGGAAGCCTCAAAAAAATATTCTCGGAAATCCCGAAAAACATCCTCGCCCCGAGACTTTCTCCGCTCGCGTGCACGAGCGGCAAGTCGCGGGGGCGTCCGGTGCTGGCGCACTCGACGGCGGCGGCGTCCTGCGCATGACTCCCAAAGTGCCCGAGCCTTGAATGGGGTCGAGGTCTGTTGGCCGCCGTGCCACGGCCGGGCTAAAGGACTCGCGCGGCCCGAAACACTGGACTCGCCGCCGCACCGCGAGGGAGGGCTTTCGAGGCCGACTCGCTCTCGCGAGCCGCGATGTCATTAGGGCTCTTTTTGTCGAGATGCATTGGCTGGGGGAGAGCGCTCGCTGCATTGTGCGCGATTCTTCGATATTTATCAGACTGACTGGGGGGTTAATGAAGAAAAGGAGTTGCTTGTTCGCCACAGTTTTTTTTTCAAGCTTTTTATTATTGTCGATTTTCTAAAGTTTGGTAGCTCTAGGCATTAATTGTGAGCAGGTAATGAAGTTTTAAGACGATGCTTTTATTTTGTTTATTAAGTAAAGCAAGCAAATTCATTTCAATGTGCGATGCACGTACAGTTTACATTGGAGCTCGTTAAATTATGCCAATCGATAATTCAGGAAAGTTCATTTTAAAATTAAATTACTAAACAGCACGTGCTGCATTTGTACAATGTAATTTAAATTTTCTCTTGTTTTCCAAACTGTTTTTTATTTCACAATTGTCTCTTTGCTCCAAAGCAACAATCAAAACATCAGCAGTTCAAAGGCCCGAGCTTCACCGCTCGTCGTCGGCTACAGGTAAGCAGCTCATAAACAAAGCAACACTCCACGCTCGCGCCTCCCTCAAAGAGAGCGCAAACAAGTCGCGAAAACCCTCGCACGCGATATAACCAAAGACCGCTCCCCCCCGACGACGTCACGAAGCCTCATGAATATGCAGTTTATTTCGGGAGAATCCGACGCGCGTAACGCAGCGCCGATCGCCGATGATGCAGAGGAGGAGCAGCAGCCCTTTGCTGTCCCGGGAGAAAGTGAAAGCTCGGGGAAGGGGGATCGACGCGCCGGCTAATTTTAAACGCGGCTTAGAAACTCGATAGTCGAGCCCGCGTTTTTTTCTCCGAAGGGCTCGTCGCGCCTCGATCGCGATGAAAATCGCCGGCGAGCGTTGACGTAACTTTTGGCAGTGCGGAGGAAGGCGGCCGGTGTGTTTTAAAAGCATTGCCTGGTAATGATTAGAGCCATTTTTAGATTGGGGCGAGGCGCGGCAATAAAGTTCCGGGCTTGTTTGCCTATTCCGGAGTTGGGGAATTCGAAAAGTAGATCGCAGGGCGTATAATAT
This sequence comes from Ormyrus pomaceus, assembly GCA_900474385.1. NCBI lineage: Eukaryota > Metazoa > Arthropoda > Insecta > Hymenoptera > Ormyridae > Ormyrus > Ormyrus pomaceus. The sequence continues at coordinate 3,199 of UCOM01000335.1, forward strand.
TGATTCGAAAGTAGAAACATTTATTTCGGATATAGTTCGTAGGTAATTTTCCAGCCTCGGCGTTGAGAAATTATAGCAAATTTTGTTGAAAGACTAAAATACTGAAATATAAGTTTGAATTATCGACTTCGTAACACATTTAATCGAATAAAAGAAAACAACGAATTTTCTTCAATACTGATAAATGTATGGACAAGAATAAAACCTAAATTTCAAAAATACTCCTTTCGTTTGCCATAAACTAAAAACAGTAAAAAAACAAAATCCAAACGCAATACTGCGAAATTACACTCATTGCCGTCATAATGACTTTTTTACCCCCGAATATACTCGAAAGAAAAGCCGGGCCCTCGAGTGACTCGAAACTCCTCGTAACAAACACCTGGCTGTGCAAACACAAAATCCACTCGACTCGATATCCAGCCAGGCAGGCAATACATTTTTCAAGCCCTAACGAGTTCGAGAGAGAGAGAGAGAGAGAGATTCGACAGAGGGTTCGAGGCAGCCTCTCGCGGGAAAGGAAGGCATCAGCGAGTTATTAGCGCCCTGATGATTTATCCCCCTCCGGTGTTGTAGCCTCTCGATATCCGCCCGAGGGATCGTCTGCGTCGACGGCGCGGGCTTTTCCGAGCGACTCGATTCGCCGAGGCGGCACGCAGTGATATACTTTTGATTGGCTGACAAGCGAGCGTGTGATGAATTTCAAATTCAATCTTCGAGCCGAGTAATTGGCTGGCTGGCTCTCTCGGCACCGTCTGCGTTTATGGATCCGATGCTTAATAGCGTTACTTGTTTACTTGCTTTGGGGATGAAGGCTTTTTAGGAGTCTGGGTGTAGAATATAGAATTTCGTAGTTCGAAGCGTCAATATCGATGTGAATTTTTGATTATGTAAATAAATTTATTTTTTTAAACAATCGCTCATATATAGCTTCCAAGTGCAATACCAAGGTTAGTCGCATAACAAACTTTCTTCGTCGCTCGCTCGCACTTTTACTTCCAAGTTACACAATAACTCCGCGAAAACCAGCGATTCCCGACAATTCCCTCCCGCGAAATGCAAAGCATCGGAAGCGCGCGAGGCCTATAAATATGCAAAGGAACGTCGGATTTTGACCCGCGACGCTGCTAAATAATTCAAAAGTGAAAAGCGAACGGGACTCGCGCAATTATTTGCGGCTCTTGTCCGGAATTCGCATTCGCCGGAGAGAGAGAGACGTTGTAATTGTTTTCAGGAAAGCTGCGGACGTCATTTGTATTATCGTTCGCACGCGATGCGAGCTCGAACGTTTTCTCGAATTAAGCGCGAGAAGCAAGTTCGCACGATCGGGATCTTTTGTTGTCTGGTATCAGGCAGCCTCTAATTCGCCAAGATGAAATGGAAACCGTTCTCAATGCGGTCGAGATTGCACTCAATTTGATTTCTGTTTCAATGAAGCCATTAGCATTTAGCTTCTCCATTATCGTTAGACGGAGAAAAAGAAAGTTGCAGCCGTTGATTTCTCGCTGGAGAAAAAGAAAATTGCAGAAAAGCATCGTAAAAGCCGTGTGTTTTTAATTTTCATAAAAATAAATACGCTCAACGCAAATGGTAAAACGGCGCAAAGAAAGTAGTACGGGTGATTATTAAAGTTATTTTAAATTTACGGGAAAATTAAAGAAAGTATGTTTATCTTATAAATCGCAATTAAACTTCAATAAAACGTTTCAATTTTACTAAAATTGTCTACTTTTAACAACAAAATTAGAAACTTTCAAAAATTTTATCGCCTCAAAACTTTCCTTCCTGCCGGGACGAAAATCCAAATACGCATTCACTATTATACCTTTGGCGATAAAATCGGCCATTCATCAGCTCCAAGTCCTATTCATCAATTCGATCCGCGTTTTGCAAGTGCGCTCAACACGCCGCAAAACAAAACGGCGCGCGTGTCGAGCACCCGGAAAGAAGGGTAAAGACGGCTTGGCGCATATCCGGCTGCACATTGAAGAGCGTGCCGCTATACAGGCTGCAGCTGCAGCTGACCAGCCGAGAGAGGAAGTGCGTTATTCGCTGCGCGGCGCGGCGAGAGCGACTTTGCAATGTAGAGTTTTCGAGGCGGCAGGCAGGAAGGTGATGGAAATTTCAACTTTTCGCTTAAATTTCGTTTCGCGAAGAAAGTTTGCTCTGCGATATGAAAGGATCGGGATTCTTTATTGTGCCTTTGTCGAGGAGCGACTGGCGTTTTTTGACGGAGAGATATTTTTATTGACTCGGGCCCTGGAGCTTTGAAATTTCTCCGGAGGAGAAACGAAGCAAAATGCGACGAAAATAAAAGGAACTTTCGATCCCAGCTCACGTAAGGATTAGTTTTCGATGAAAACGTCCTGGAGTGGCCTCTAATTGAGTAACGTTTTATCAGGATTTTCGCGCATGATTGGCTTTAAGTGCACTCCATTGTCGTGCCAAAAAATAGCTACAGACCTGCGGACGCCATTATCCTCGATGATCAAGCAATCGCGTTAGCCGTTGGTAATAATTTGATTTTTATTGCATTCAAAGGATTTTTCCACCATTTGTTTTTTGGAATGAAATTTAACAAAGAAATTTTATTTATTCTAAAGAAAACAACTTCTTAATAAAAAATGTACTCTTTGATAATTGGGAGACAAACGTTCTACATAGTAAATAATTATTATTTTTACCATTTTCAATTTTCTCTGTCTTATTACAAGTTTTTACAAATTCAAATTACCACCTTCTTATAAAAGCTTGACACCCACATCACCGGAAACGCGTGAAATTCCCATTTTAATCTCGAAAATCCCTCCCACGAAAAGCCATCCCCGTCGATTCTCGTGGCCTCGCGAGCACTTCCACCGTCAAGTCACGCTCTCGCCGTCAGGCTCCCCTGCAGCCTCCTCGGAAATTGGCGCGAGGTCCACGAAGTTCTCTCTCGCGGCGACGTTTGATTGATCCTAAATGGATTTGCGCATAAGCTCGGGCGCAATTTGCATACGTACATTCGGCGATTCGTATATAATCCCCGGGCGGGAGAGAGCGCGATTGCGCATGAATGAATTTACGGGGCGGCGTTGCATATGAATGCTCCTTTCAGTGCGTCACGTGCCGGCGCGCACATCAAAAACATGCGGGCGCACTGAAAGGAAAAGTACGCGGTGAATTTCTGCGTCGCGCGCTTTTGAGGCAGGATAGAAAAGCTCGCCTGGCAGATGGGTCTTTTGCTTCTTTGACGTCTGATTGATTTCGTGTAGCGCGGTTTAATGGATTTTTCGAGCCGGCGCATTAATTTCCCGATCGCTGATAAGGAATGACAAATGTGTCATTAGAGACAGCGAAGTTTGAGAATGCATTTACTCACGAAATCAAATAAAACGGCGTGTCTTATCGGAAAAATTGAGTTGCATTACATGTCCGCAAATTTCCATTAAAAGCTCGTTTATCCGAGGATAATTTTTTACTTCAAATGAGGATACTTCAACCGAGAACAACTGGTATAATTCTGGTATCTGTTTATATTCAAAAGTTGAATACCCGCCGAAATTATGCAAATTCCCTTTCAACCAAGAAAATCTCTCCGAAAACGAGACAGCGCTAAAACAATAAGCAACGTCAGTCTCAATTTAATTAAATTCGACCTCCCCATTGTGCGCGCCGAAAATAAGCCCATTAATTCCGACAGTAAATCAGAAAAAGACTCAGCAGCCGAGCAGCGCCTCCAGTCCACCTGAGAGTCGTCGCGAAAACCCACAGGATAAATAACGAGAGGCACGATACGATCAAGTCGAACTCTCTCTCTCTCTCCAATCGGCCTCCGAAAGTGAATTCAGTTGCGTAATTGGCCAGACGTCTGAGAGAGGCGGCGAATCGGTATAATTCCCCTCGCGCATAATATTATATCCGACACGCGCGCTCTCCGGATATCGCCGTCCTTGTCTAATCGGGTTTCTCGCCAGTTACTCGGGCCGGCCGCAATTTTTTCTAATAGAAAAGTCAAACTTGTCGCTCGTTACGCGCGAGCAAAGTGCGTTCGAGGGGGGAGGGGGACGGATACTTCGCCGGCTTTTGGAATACGATCGAGTTTGAAGGCTTCGCGAAATACAAATTGCGAATGCTGAGGTATACCTGCGCGCGCTTGCTCGAAGGTTTGGAAATTATTTTCGAAACTTACGCAATGTTGTCGTTCAAAGATTGACTGCGCAACTCACCTGTAAAAGAAAAAAATAACATTCTTAATTACATGGCAATGTAAATAGAGATGTAATGACATCACGAAATAACGCGAAAAAATGAAGTACAACTTTAAGTTCTTATATAAGCAGCGTGGAAATGTTTGATTTAACGTTAAGCGCGATCTTAAGGAGCATTTTAAGATTAAATTTAACTTGCATCTGTATGTATTAAGTGCTCGTATAAAACTAAAAAGATGTTTCATTAATTTCAATTGAAGCAATCATCGTAACAAACTTTTTATCCGCAACTAAAACTGCCTGCACAATATTAAACAGTATTTTCATGAATTTTTTAAGTTACGTCCTTGAGATAACAAGATACTTTTTCTTAGCCGGAAGGAAGAAAACGTTTGCGGAAGAATATAAACATGAAACATGAATCTAGTTTACCCTCCATGTTCTTAAGTATCATATACGCATCCTGCACATCTACGAGAGAGAGTTACTATACTACACTTTGCCCTTTCAGCAGCTTGATATTTTATTTTATAGCTAAAGTAATGCTTTGTACGGCCAAAAAGTGATATTTATGCGGCAACGACTCTTGTAAAAAAACTAGCAATTTCCTGAAGTAAAAAAGTAACTTTAAACGTTACTATAAAAAGAGAACTAGCACTAAGTGATTAAATAAAGAAAAGATGTATCCCCCAATCAAAATTTATTACATTTTCTCATCCACTTGAAAAATAATTAAACCCCTAAAAACATTTGCTAAAAGAACTTGCCTTCATCAAAATTCAATTTGAAAAACCGTCCCTTACAAATCTCGAAACTCCCAAAAGCCATCCGCAAAAAAGGCCAGTCACCTATCGCCGCGAGCGCATTGAAATTCCCCAGTGATAAATGCCAGCCAAAGGATTTAAGAATCCCCGACTCGCTCTATAATGCAGCCGCTGGCCTCGAATATCGCCGAGCGAAAGCTCTCGCCGAGGGAAGATAGTGCGAAAGACGATTCGCGTCGGGGTTAGAGAGCGGAAGGCATATTTCACCGGCTGTCCGTCCCGGAGAGAAGCAGACGGAAGAGAGAAAGGAATAAGCGGAAAAACGGAGACGGATGGACGGCTAATGCGGATCACGGCGGGCGCATTTGATAAATTGAATGAGCCCGCGCCAATTGTTGCGCCTTTTATTGGGAGGCGTCGCGATCAGCCGGAGAGACTAAGGGGAGGGCAGATTATTGCGCGGATTTTGGCGGAATTTTCCTTTTGCGGCGGCCTGCGGGAGAAGCGCTGGAGGAGGTTGGATATTTTATTCATGGTGTTCGGTAAATCGTAAAATGGAGCTGCTGAATTTGAAATTTCTGCTTCTATCCCTTTGTGCTGACCTTAGAATGTATCTTATTCTGCTAGGAATAAATGTAATCTTATAAGCCTAGCCAGGAAAATGTACAATTTTCGGTAATAAGATTTTATCGAATAAAATGGAGACGGTTAAATCGAGCAGAGAATTCAATACCAATAAATTTCTCTTGAAATTTTTCAGGTATACTTCACGAACCTTTTAGTCGACGAGGGTCAGCTAAAATTGTTACTTTTACGAACACCGTACAACTAATACTACTTTCGGCAATTTTTTCCAAAGTATTTAAAAAAACGACCTAATTAAGTCCTTGAACCCTTGAAAACTCCTTCCATCCCGCAGATCCGCTCTCCCATCTCGCACCTTCCCTCCACCGAAAAGCGTCTCTCGACGCCGAGAAAGGAGGCTACGAGGCCTGGGAAAAAGGACGGGGCGTCTGACATTACACCAGCTGCGCGCGACGGGCAACACACGCGCGCCGCTTGTAATCGGGCGTTTCCTCATCACCACGAGCGCTGCTGCTGCTGCCGCCGCCGCCGCCGCTGCACCGCGCAGGACGGCCCGGCGAGAGACATTGTGTGCAGGCGGCAGCGACAGGACATTGTCCATTACGCCTCTGCCGCCGATCCGCTCTCTGTGCGTGAGGCCGCGGAGCTATCGGGATTTATGAGGAGTTATTAGCGCAAGAAATCGCTCGGTGGGAAAGCTCGAGGTGAGCATCGATCGGGGAAATGGCTTTTTTGCGTGCGACGTGGCCATTTTCGGGATAATTTTCTGAAAGAGGCGGTTTTCTTAAATGAATAGTGTACTTTGATTTTTATCCGAGGGCTGAATTGATTTTGTTTTTTACAATTTTAAGAAATTTTTAAACCGTTACCTGAAATTTCTTTTTAAAGAAGAGCAAAACTTTTTTTATGCACACTTTTTAATCTAGGTCACAAATGTACTTTGAAACGCGATAGAAAACATAAAAGAACGCTTATCAACTTTTTTAAAAACTTATACTCCACTGTTTATTAAAAATTGCAAGGCGAAAACTTTTAATTTTTTGATCCACTAAAACCGATTTACTCGTAAATAAAAAAATCTGTTGTATAAAAAGGTAGGAAATCCCATCGACACCTTATATTTATTCGCAAACTAGATCGGATCTGCAATATGTGCATCAATTTTTTACAAGCAAATACGCCAAGAAATATGTCGCACCGAAGCGCCGTCCTTCAGATTAATCAAATCTAAGCTTTAATAATGAGAGCGAAACACCACGTTTCAGCGGACAAGTACACAATGTCGAGCGAAGGTTCTTCGCCGTCAACAAAATATTTGAGCATAAATCACCGAAGAAAAAAGCAAAGCAGTCAGGTGCTGCGCCATGTCGAGCTTCCATGATGGATAATCCGTATTTACCTTCCACCTATCATTGCGCGGGAAAAAAGGCCAAGGCTCGAGGTATAGAGAGACGAGAGATATCGAGCTCGGCGAAAGCTCGGATGAGTAAAAAATCCAGCCGAGGCAGCCTCTGAAGCTCGTAAATCGTTACGCTTTCGGGAAAAGATGGAGAGCGCGTCGTTATATTTATAAACGAAGGGTAATCCGTCGATGATTTGTTGTTGCGAAGATGGATGACCTTGCAGTTTTTTGGTCGTGAAAGACTGCAATGTCAGTCGAAAATGTCGGTTAGGGTAAAATTCGTGACGATTTTTGCGACAATAAGCCGTGCAACGAACAGATTGCGCAATGCATTCGTGATAAGTTAGAACGTCACGAGAAATGGTACAAATTACAGGTAAATATTTCTGATGTTCGTGATAAAATGAGTTTAGAAAATGTTAAAGATATTTAATGAGCTGTGCATGCTAAAGACGTTCGTGCAATATTAGGTTGAAAATGAATTTATATTTAAAATTTAATCTGCAGAGGAAAAAAGAGATATGTTTTGTTTATAGTTTGCATTATCAATGAAAACACGTGCCGCCTTAATAATAGTTATTAATTGCCAACGCAACGTATTCGTTTTTACGGAAACGTAAATAATAATAATACTCCAAACGAATAACACAATGTACAAAACCAAGCCTCTCGCCAACTCCTTCCCAATTCTCCGTGAAAAGCCTCAAAAAGCCAGCGTAAACAAGCGAAAGCAGCTGTCCCTGTTTCGCTCCATCTGTCTCCGATAACTTTTTTCTCCCAACCCACTCGGCTTATCTAATCGGCGTGCCTGCACCAGCTGATGCACCGCGGAGCGGCACCAGGGTCAAAACAGGAAGAGCAGAGAGACATTCTGCCGCCGTCGCGACGTCTAACTTGCTTAATCTCTTAGCGCGGCCGGTCACGGACGCAAAGCAGCGACGGCGTGAAGCCGGATAAGCTCCCTCCCTCCCGATATCAGTCGCCTCGGGAGAGTTCGACCCGAGAGCATCGATGTGTCCGCGGACGCGAGTCAGCTGGTACGCTTTGTTTTCGCGACGTTCTGTGCCTGCCAGGCGCTGAGGTATTGGAAGATTTCGAGGGGGTTGGAAGTTTTGTGCTAGCAGATTTGTTGCGTAAGGCTGGGTTATATCATTGGCTTGAAAGCAATGATGGTTGAGGAGTTGGTGCGTTATATTTGAGGATGACGGATGCCCTGGTAATCTTGGGAGTTATTTAGCGAGTATCGCAGTTTTAGATCGCTATTTATTGTGTGGAAAAGAAAGTTATTTAAAAGTCTTCTCGCGCGTCCGCTCTAAATGTAAATCTAATTAATCTTCACCTCGAAATTCATTATATCGTCGAGTGTTTAAAATTCAATGAAATATTCAATTTTGCCCTACTTCGATATAATCTCGACGAAGTACAACCTTTCAAAAATGAAATAATTCACTCCGGCGAGCTTTCATTTTCCGCAGTGCGCACATATCTATTTCTTTGGTTCTCCGCGAACGAAGCTGCCAACCCAGTAATGTGATTAAGGACTAAATAACGTAATTGCCTAAAAAGTATAGGCGAACTCGCGCGCCGAGGGAGAATCGGCGGACTATTTAATGGAGATTTATCGCAAATCGACTTCGCTCTCGAAAGAGTAAGGCGGAAAATTTGCAGGCAGGAGAGAGAGGAAGGTCGCCTAGGCAGTTTGGATCTCGGCCAGATCAAGTGGCAGCGGAATGATTGGAAATAGTTTATGGCTTATTGCTTAGCCGGGAAATGGAAATTCGGCGAGATACATCTGTTTATGCCACCACTCGTTAAAACAGGAGGCGGCGCACCGCCTGTTTTCTTTCTCGCGTCCTACTTCGAGATTGACGCTTTTGAACACGTGGCTCCCGTCACGGGGCCTCGCGCGTTTCGATGGATCTGTTTGCTCTGTCGAGTCGTTAAAGCGCCTGAATTGGTCCGAGCGCTCGCAAAGCTTCCGAGCTTATTTGTACAATTTCCGTGGATTTAGAGCTTTGCCGAAATTGATTAATCATCGGTTAAAGATCCGTTGTTTGGCGTGGAATCGCGTCGAGGCACGAATCAGGCGACTGGATTCGTTTTGCAGAATTTTGACACGCCGGCTATTTTGATACTTCGGAGAAATAATAAATTTTTGATGCTTACATTTAGAATTGGGAGCAGAGGAGAATTAAATAAAGATCGCGATTCGATTCAATCCTTTGTAATCACAGTATTTGATGAAACGTAATTTGGGAAAAAATTAAAATAATAAACTCGAAAGAAGCGCACAAACTTAATTAATGACGCTCAAATCTAAAAATAAGACAAATCAAGCTGAATATGATTCAAACTTAAACTCGCTACTGTATATTTCTATTTATTTTTGATTATTTAAAGTCTCTTGCCAACTTTACTTCACGCCAAGAATAATTTCGCCTCCTAAAATAAGCCAAACCCTAAACTTCTTAAAGACTTTCTTCTCGCTCATACCTTTCGAAACTCTCTCCAAAAATCTCGATCAAGCTCCATCATAAACACATCAGCATCCCCTTAGTGCCCTAGAAAAACGCCCGTATCGCACCGTAACAACTCCGAATCCGCAGATAAAGCAGATACGCCCCCCGAGCGATCGGTTGCATTTTAACCAGCTGCGAGTCTTCGGCCGAAGCAGCCTTTTTTTTCCAAGGCCCGGCATGTTTATCTCGGCGACGCATCGCGTCGGTTAAAATTAGCTGCGTCTCGACGGCTAGATAAGGGCGAGCTTTTGAATGACAAGCAAAATCGATGGACCCGTGACGCAGGTTGTTGGGAATTATGGGAGGCTCGCGCGAGCAGAAGCAATAGAGGAGTGGGTTATTGTTTCTGGCTGTAAATGGGAGAACTGCTTTTATGCTGATTGGAAGGCGAGACTGGCTTTCTGGCTGCGGAAAGTAACGTGATAGCGAGAGTTTTCTGTGAAGATTATAATCGGGGGGGTGGTTTTTGCGCTTACGTAAAGCGAAGCATGAACGAGGAATCATTGTGGATATTGATTGTTGAAGCGTCAAGCAGCGACGTAAAAAGAAGCAAAAAGGTTGAATAATTGATTCTTGTTTATCTTGCAGTAACGTTCGTGTCTAATGGTCAGCGGCAAAAAGGATCGAGACAAAGCCCGGAGAATCTTCCATTCATCAACTTTTTACGCTCCGTTTTTCGAGAGGCTATTTTTATAATGCACTTTGAATTCTCGACGTAATCACTTCGCTCCGCTAAGTATCTGCACGCAAGAATAAATTCTGAGGATATATACTTTTCCTTTGCCGGGCGGATATGGACTTTAGACTGCATGCCTCTCCCGCGAAAGATAAGGAAGTCTTAAAAAGTATTCCAGCAGTCTCGAAGAAGCATTGATATTCCGCACTAACAATAAAAGCAGACCGGCATTTATAGTTATCGCTAGCAGTTCTCGATAATGTTTCAATCCAGCGGGCCGACTGATTGAGCAATAAAATTGACAGATTTGTATGTACATTCGAAATCACAATAACGCTAACGGCCAAACTTTCACTTCGATCCGTTTCGACCTCTCTCGAGCGTTACCTTCGAGCAGCTAAAAAACCCCGCGCTCTTTCCGAGAAAATAATATATTTACACCCGAAGAGCGTGACGCGTTAGAATGATAATTTTTCGTGCTGCCCGATCGTTTTGCCCGGGAGTAATCGGCGCGCGGGGAGAAACTGTTTAGCATCTCAACAGGTATAAAGCAATTTTCGCTCGCGTGCGCATTCGTCTCTCCGATTTTATCCGCCGCGAAAATCCATAACGTACGAATGTTCAAGCGCCGAGGCTTTGGTTCGCGACGCTTTAACATCGAGCGTCGAAGGGCCGTTCCCTCGGCGCGTCCCGTCTATTTTCACCGCGGTATAAATCTTGAGCCTTTTTGCCTTGGGTGCGTAAATCTGGCCGGCTGCTGGCCGGTGGGCGTTTCACGACGGCCGATCGACTGAACCTTTTGGCCTTTCCATTTTATGGACATCGTCGATTTCGAATTTTTATAACATCTGCCGGCTGACGGCTTTAGGAGCTGGTATATTTCTGCGATTTGACTGATCGATGCTTTCATCCGCGTATCTTTTAAAGGAAAGCGTAAAAGTGGCGAGGGCAGTAAAATATGAATAAAGATTGGTTTTTTTTAAAGAGGCAACTTTAAATCGAGCGATAGCTTGAATCGAAGGTGAAGTTCAAGTTTAGCTCTCTTCCTTTCGCCTTGAAATATATAATTCCTACTCTTACACTAGAAACTACCGTAATGATCCCCATTTCTCTATTTATTTTCGCAAGTACTCCAAAACAGTACACGAAATAACCACTTTGTCACGCACCTCGAAGGTAACCCTCGCCTACCTGACTTCCTTTTCTAAAAATCAATCGCAAACAATCTTTCTCCAATCGGACAAGTACAAACCGACGCCGAAAACTACAAGCAGCTCTAACCTCGTCTCGAGCCACCCACACCGAAACTCCCAAGGCGATCAAACCCAGCTCGAATTTCAGGCCATATAAAACGTAGCTTCCAGCGGTAGCCTAATTAAGAGCCCGAGTACACACTCGCGGAGAGGAAAGGTCTGCTTCTAGTATTGGCCCAGTTAGCAGCGAGTCTGGCTTGCCCGAACACCGCTTCTCTCCAAGTGCGCACCTCGGTAGCTTAACTCCCGCTTCGAAGGTCGGGCAAAGCCTTCCGCCGCCGACTTCGCCGAACCCTTTCATTACCGCGAGGCCTCGGCGAGAGCGAAATTGCGGATTTCTTGATTTGCGTATTGAATGCCTTTGCCTGACCTAAAAACTGTCGACCAACAAGTTCGTTTGTTTGGGAATGAAAAAAAACGTCGCTTTTTGTATGAATTAATGCGGCGGTAATTAGCGTTTTTATTAATTCAGTTGACGGCGAATAATAAGAAACGCGAAATTGATTATGATAATTTTGCATCGCATGTTTCGCCTTTTTGAGATCAAGGCTACTTTGTTGGCAGAGTTCCTCCGAGAAATGTATGAATTTATTCCCTGGAAAAATGCATGAGAAAACTTTTGTCAAATTTATATCCCGCATTTTTACGGCGACACCTCCGGCGCAAACAAATCGCGATAGTTTCCAACTTGAACGCGCCAGTAGGGATCGTACTCTGACCGAACGTCGAGCAAAGATGACCAGCCAACCTTCGTCTGCAGCTGAAATTACGCGATTATTGTTCGCCGCGAACAATGCAATGTCGAGGCGCCGTTCGATGCTTCACAACAGCCGTCGAAGTTAAAGTCAGCGCAACAGAAGTAATTCAAGCGGTCCGTTTCATCGACTGGTCACCACTACAAAAACCTCGCCCACTCTATTTATATACGAGCGGCGGCTCGTCATGCTCCAACGACAAAAGCTGAGCTGGGCGTCGAAATAAATATTACTTATCAGCGCGTCGTGCGGCACGCGATCACACTCTCAGAAGCGAAAAAGCAGAAGCCCTCGTCATTCTCCTTGGAAGAGTCTCGCTGCCGGAGTAGTCGTCTCTCGAGCCTAACGAACGGTGGGGAGGGGGAAGAGAGAGAGAGAGAGAGAGAGAGAGAGAGAGAGAGAGAGCAGACCTTGAACCTTCCCAGGTGAAAATCGCTGACGAGCCGGTCGCCTCCTTCGTTTTCTTTTTTCTGCGTTTCGCGCGGAGCTCTTAACCTCTAATTAGGATTAATTGTCGATATCGCGAATCTCGGGCTTAATTATTTTTATTGTCGGTGCAGGTACGCCGTCTTTTTTACCCGCCGAGAGTGTAATTACGAGAGGCCGATATGGCTCAGCTGTTTTTAGCCGGCGGGGGGACAAAAAAACTCGGCGCGGAACCTTCGAGATATAGACGTTTACGAGTAATAATAACCGAGGGGGGGCACAATGGCTTCGACAATCGGAGCTTGCTTTCAATGAAGCTGAAACGCGCGAATTCTTGAACAGCTATTGATTGCTGATCGAATGAAGTCGCTGTGTATCGGTAACGTGAGATATCCGATATAAATAAAGAGGCTGCAAACAGACTTTTTTTATTCAATGTTTGTTATTCCTGGTTTGGCTCCGGGGAAGCTTGCTTTATCGAATTACTTGTAATTGCGTGTAATATGCATTCTATTAAAGTTAAACTCGGGCATAATTATTCCATTCGAGTTGCACCCCGCAACGATTAAGGCGGGGTATTGCTACACTTAGGAGTCTATGAACGAATTTATTATGCACGTACTAGATGGTTAAAATTACGCAATGCGTGAACATAATAGTTTACGATATGAAATTTCATCTCCTTCATCCTTCCCAATGAAAAATTTTCCTGCTTGCAATTTCAAGTTTCCAGGCGAATATTAACTCGCCAGTTGGGCAATCAATCACGATAGAAAAGTAAAATTACAGTTATTGCTACGAATGTTTCTTGCCATTGTTCAGCATTTTCGTAATAAATGTATTATTCTTCATTAAAGCATAATTTTACTGGACGAATACTAATTTTCAGTATGAAAGACTTTTTTTTTTTTAAATAAAAACTTATTTCTTATTTATAGCATCGTTAAAGAAATTTACTTGCATCGCTTTTAAGCGTACACAATTAAAGTCTATTGTTATCATCATTAACCCGACTCATTAACTTGAACAAAAAGTCGTAAATTCACCTTGGAAAAATCTTACGCACCACCAGAAAAAAAGTACCACTAAAAAGGCCTGTCAATAAAGCCAGCGGCTACATAAATCACCGGCGACACTTTCCAGGGAAGCCCGGCCAAAAATGTCCAACGGCAGCGAAGCTTCCGGTCAAGCTGCGCTGCAAAAAACTCGCTCGGAAAAATATTAAGAAAGGCGAAAAAAAAAAAGTATATAACGCAACGCTAAAAAAGATTTATCCTCCGGCCACGCATCGGCGCTCGTAAAAGGCGCGCGCACCTTTGCGAATAATTCCGTCGGCGGCGCGCGCAAAAAAAGCCCCCGCGTACAGCCAGAGTCGAACCTGCCGAGAGGCGCATCCATTGAACTTAAAAATCGATGCCGAGCGGGGGGATTTGCCTACGCGGAAAAATCCGACGCGTTACGTACAAGAAGGTGACCCAGTAGCGTTGGCTCTTTTTTCGCGCCTTTTTGCAGGCTCTTTGTGTTTTTGCGCGGGCAATTGAACGCACGAGGTTTATAAATAGTTGGCGGAAGTCAAAGCTGTCGAATATCGCGTTCGCCGCAGCTGCCCTTCTGGTTTTGATGCGATAATGCGGCCCTGAGAGATACGAGCTGGAAAAGGATTTATTACGGCTCGTTCGAAAAGATTCTCTTTTTTAGGTATTCGTTTTTATTATTTCGGCGAATTGCTGCTTCAAACAATGGAAATTGAAAACCAAGGTAAATTGTTTTTTTTTAGAAAATAATGAAAAGCTGTAAAGTCGTTTTATTTGTTGAAAATGTCGAGAGTTGTAATCTCGAGCGTTTCGATTTGAGTTCATGTTTAATTGAGGATTGCAAAAATCGTTAAAAAGCGTCGTTAACGTAAATAGAAATTCAATGGAAAAATTGCCAACTACCGGTTTTATTTGTTTGGCCAGACTTGGCCGTTACTGGATTGGGAAAGACTTTCCACTGCAAAAGCTGCCGGGCAGGAAAAAACCCTAATCGATGCTTTCTCGGAGTAATAACATTTTTATTTTTAAAGAACGAGAATAGCAAAGGCAACGCGTTTGTTAAAGGGAAGTCATGGTTCTTGACACAACAAGGAAATAAATTGAAGTTGAAGAAATAATTGATAATGTTTGTAAAGTAAATATGGTCGCGTGACTCATAGAGGAAAATTGCGCAACGTTTTTGCTTATAGAGTAAAATTAAAACCTTGCAAATTGGATGACTAACACTTGTAATTTATTCAAAGTAAAATATTATAAATCAAATTTCCTAATGACCTGCACTCAGTATTAATTCGTCGCGATTCTTTTGAGCAATAATTCAATTTTAAAAGACTACGTTTACGTACTTAAACTCCCGTTAATTACCAATAAGTATAACTCAGAAATCGAACGCATCAAAAGTTTTTGAGCTCCTTTGAAACGCAAACAATTATTCGTCCAAAGACGAAGCGTTAAAAGGCTTGGAACGAACGGTTGAGAATACTTTGAAAAGAAAAAGAGACTCACCTCGTTGAATGATCGACGAAGGAACCATCGAGCAGCCTGAGCTTGGCGAAGAGTACAGCACTGACGAAAGGCACCGCGGTCAGTTCCTCGAGGCCCACCTCAACCGAGAATTTATACTTCTTCTTCTTCATCATGAAAGCCATATTACAGTTGTTCACCTCATCAATCCCGCAAACCCGACACTCCCGCCGCTAAGTATACTAATAATCTCGGTCGCCGGGCGCACTGCCCTTCCTTATGTATCTAATCCAGTCGGTATATCATGTGTGTACTGGCAGCCGAACGAAAACAATCACAGGCGACTCTTCGTCCCCTTTTTTCCGCTGACACGCGCGGCCTTGGATCGGGGAAGAAAGGAAGGCAGGGGACCGAGAGGAGAGAGAGAGAGAGAGAGAGAGAGAGAGAGAGAGAGAAGGAAGGAAAGACGCTTCGGGGTTCAAGGCTATTGCTCGTGTTGTTTGCGCGATGTCGGCTGGGAGGAGCGACGGCGACGGCGGCGTGGCGAAGGTGGCGAGCTTCCGCGCGCTGTTCTCGACATCGCCCTCGTCGAAGGAGCTGTCCCGCTGCTCTCTCGGCTGAGTTCAGGCGGCGGCGTTGTCGAGGGCTTCGAGACCGCTGAGAGTCGAGGCCCTCCTCATTGTGCTGATGATGTCGGCGATGACGAGAGTCTGCAATGAAAGAACGCCGCTCATTAATCGTTCCTTTCTCGAGGGAGGGCTTTGAATAAATTCGAGGGGCTGCCGCTGCCGCTGCTGCTGGGTTTATTGACGGCTGATAGCAGCTGATTGCCGCGCGAGAAGTGGGCTCTCAGTGCTTCGCTGGGCGCACAGTGCAGAGCGAGAGTCGCGGAATCGATTTGCTGCTGCGCCGCTGTGAATTATGCAGGTATAGAGTCGGGCTGCATTAATGTAATTACTCGCGGAGGGACTGGTTTTTTGTTGGCTGCGGTAAAAGCTGGCCTTAACAGGCCGTTTCTATTGGTTTCATAAAGTCATTTGAGATCAAATATTTGAGCGGGACATTTTTATAACGCACAGAATGGGAAAAATAGATTTTTAGCTCGGTAGGTGGTTGAAGCACATTTATTTTAAAAATGATAATTGCGCAATAGGTGTACAATAACCAGGTTTATTTCTTAACGAAACCTCAATAATATTATCATATCGAAATTGAATAAAAGTGCAGAAAAACGGTTTATTAAATAAATAAACAAATTTCACAAATCAAAGCCTACCTCCCCTCAGTTGGATGGAAAAACGAACTAATCGAAAAGAGATTGAAGCTATCCTTCTCAATAAACGACACTTCTCTCGCTGAATAAAGTCAGCTAAAAGGGAGCAATTCAGGAGCGTCATATACTCTCCGAGCGGAGTGAAACCCGAGCGGCTCCTTTTCAGTCGCGTCCGAGGCGGCAAAGTGCGCGCAAAGAAAGCAGCGACCCCGCCGACGCGTCCGGCGCGCGTAACAAAACAGCCAGGAAGCGCCGGACGTACGTTTACCGGAGTCGAGTTTCGGCGATCGGTGAGTCGAGTCCGCGACCAACGACCCGGACAATGGCTCAAATTGACCGGGAAGCGCGCTAGACGTGCTTATTCTGACGACCGTCGCAGGTGCGATTGACTCGTTTGTGTGCTTAGAAGCAGGCTGTTTATATTGTCGGGTTTTTTTCGTAAATTTTAATGAAACATTCTGACACAAATTCGACCTCGATTGTAATTTCCTCCGGTGTTCCTCTCTGAAATCTATACTTAGCTTCACCGAATTTTCTTTAAACGCGGAGCTCGAGCTGAATTTACTAATCCGTTTTCGAGTTTTTTACAAATCCGGCTACGATTGATCGATCCATATTTAAAGAGCTCCGGCCGATCTCGGCGCGGGCAAAAAAAAGAGCCCGAGAGGAATTCCGATAAACTGGGTTACGTAAGTCACTTTAGTACGAAATAGGCGAAAATCCAAATACCAGACTCCCACCGCACAATTTCTCCCTCCCCCGGCGCTGCTCCATCTCGTCGATCTTGCTCTCCCGCATTTCGAAGGTCGAACGGTGCGCGCACAACGCGAGCATTATCAATTACTTGCGCCTGTTTGCGCTTTAAAGTTCAAACAAACTTTATTATTCCATTAGGTTTTTGTTCTTGCGCGATCGCTGCGGCAGCTTCAGAACTTGGGCAAACAGAGCTGCAATTTTCATGGCGGTAAATTCGGACGCGAAGTGAAAAATAAACGGGAGCTTTGTATAAAGTTGCGAGGTATGATAAGATTTATGAACCAAGTTGCTGAAACATTGATCAAGAGCGCCGAAAAATCTTTGCTCTTAATGTTCGGATATTAATAAAACGTACTGAATTCATTTGTAATGCTAACAGTCAATTTAGTCCGCAATTTAACACTTTTAATACGAGTAGCCGATGCAGGAATTCTGATAAATATTTTATTAAATTTTCACGCACTATCTCCAACAATTTTATTTAAAAAAAACTATCGTTCATTTCTGAATTGTAAAAACTTGTTTTGTAAATATTTGCAACTTCTTCATTTTCGCGATAAACTATTATCGCCAAACATTGATACCCGCACGTCTCGCCATCCCTCATTAATTCTCTCTTTCAACACACAGTTCTCTGCAACGCAAAAGAACAATGATCGACGCGACACGAGAAGAAAGCGACGCTTTGGCTATATTGGTTTAATCGGACTGAGAAAGTCGATTTTCAGCGGGGAGAGCTTTTCTCTCCCGTTCGTTCTTTTTTTTTTTAAAAAGAGAATAACTGTCGATCGAGGGAAAAGGATGTCGCGTTTGACGACTTGAATGAAAGTTTCCCACGTGAGAGTTGCTGTGTTTTATTTTCCAGTTTTCTCGGTTCTTGGCTTTTAAATATCCCACTAGGATATTTATTTTTATTTCACTGACATTTTTGCAATAAACTTAACCGCTGATTAAACGCTTTTTAATGATAAAGAATATTTTGAAAACAGAACGTTTTTAATATTGGAGTCGATTAGATACGAAATAAGAATAAAATGTTTCCAGTCTCACGGAACTTTCTGAATTTTATTTTTTTGAAGTTATTTAAAAAGTGCATGCAAACATTAAAGAGCGATAACACGAAGAACGATTTGAAACTCTTGTAATCGATGATAATTTGTGGCTGATTGAAAGCTTTTGTTTACGAGACTGCCCGCTTGATAAATAGAATCGAGTTGCGCTGCTTCGATTCATTTTCTGGAACATAAATCACATTGAACAGACTTTTATTGAACGCTCGGCTGTTCTTTCAGAGTTTTTTGAAAAATTGTAAAACACACCGTTTTGCTTACTCAAAATCAGAATACAGTGAACAACAATTTGCAAAAACAAATGTTTCAACTTCTATAAAAGTTCCCTAACTCTAAAACAAAGTTGACAATTTATAAATATATTTAACAAACACATTCGGCCAAAAAGTCTCTAAAAATTTCAGTAGAATGCATCCTTCCCCAACAATAAACTCCAGGTTAGCCATTACCATTTCCTCAAAACAGCAAAGTGCAAACAAGAAGCAATATCCCGAAAGCAAGCCTCCTCGCGAAACAGAGCTATTTAATTAACGTTCCCTCGTAAAGCTTGCGTTTCATCGACCGCGGCGCTCGGAGCTCAAACAAAACGTCTTATCGTTCCGTCGGAGAGCTGCGTAGGCGGCGGTACTAAAATCCGCAGCGCTTCGTCGCGGGTTCGTTAAACCCTGGACGCGAGGCTCGCGAAAATCCCCGAAAGGCTAAAGTTAGAGGGACGCATTCCGGCGAGCCGCACCGATCGACTGATCGGCGCGTCGGCCGTTATCCGACTTCCTCGAAATATTTCGAGGCGCGTGGCGTGGATTTTTTTCTTTTTCTTTTGACTTTGACACAGTTAATTATAAACTTGACGTTTTGTTTGTTGTGCCGCTGACGCGGGAAAGAGAGGGAATTCGTTTGCGGGATTCACGAGTTTTTTTTTGCGAACGTTTATTTTGCGTTTGGATCGCGCGAAAATTCGCGAATAAAATTACCGGTATTTCGTTTTATATTTATGGCACGAAGTGTAAATAAGAAATATATCAAACGCGCGTAATATAAAATGAAAAACGTTTTCGTTGAAATTTTGCGCTACGTGAATTTGAGTGAATTGCGAAGCGAAATACGAACTTTCAAGTTTCACGTCAAATTTTCAATGAAATAGCGGTTCTTCATAAAATTGAAAAGAAAAAATTACTTGTAAAAATGTTCCGCGTATTACTGTTTAGATTAATTCAAAAAAGAATACTCCATTTGTTTCTAAAAGAAAAACTTTCTCGCTTCCCAAACAAACTTTCCCCCAAATCCCTTTCCTCTCCCGAAAAAAGGCACAGAATAAAGTCCGTACCAAAGCTCTACCCTTCAACCGAAATCAGCTGTCCGTCCGCCCCAACATCGGCAGCAACAACAGCAGCCCCAAGCCAGCCCACTCGCAGCACACGAGGCTCCGCGAAAAATAGCCGAATCGATAGCGGCTGCGGCGGGCTGCCGGTGTGCGCCTGCGGAGCGTAATTTTCGAGAGAGAGAGAGTTGCCAAACGGATGTACAAGGTCGCCGATGAGATCAGCGCCGCGGCGGCGGCGGCGGCGGCGGCGGCGGCGACGGCGGCTAAGGTCGCCGCCGAGCGCTCCGCGGTGTGACGGCGCGCAAGCCCCCCTTATCTCCCAATGTCGCCGATAGCGGGAAAGCTCCGGCTTATCTAAGGAATCGGGCGAAATGAGCCGCCGGGCAAATAGTGAGAACTGCCGCTGGGAGAGCGAGGTGTCGCGTCGACGGTTTAATGGCTGCCGCGGAGGAGCTCTGATTTATTGGCTTGGTTTTTTTTTGCGTTTTCGTCGCGGTTTCGGGATTTTCGGCGGAGGCGTTCGAGTACGAGGAAGTGGGTAATGGGAAAATTTCGTTGCTACGCATTTGAAAATAGTTTGCTTCTATATTTATGTTTTAGGAAATGTGGATAAATAATTTTAGATTGGGAGAGTGAAGTTTACCTGTGTAGGTTCTATGTGTAAAGAGTAATTACTCGATAAATATTGAATAAAGCTTTCATCAAAGATTATAAGCAAAATAAAAAATTCATGATATTATTACTGCATTATTTTTTATTCAAAGTTCTTTCCGTCTATAAGCTGCAAATTTTATCGAATAAAATATTCATTACATTTTCATAATTTATCTTTAGGACTATTTTCAGTAAAATATCAAAATCTGAAATGCAAACCTAATTTTTATGCAGATGAAAAAGATTCTAACCCAATGACTCATAATTATTCATCTTCAGATTAAATATTAGTCAACAGCTGAGGTAAACATTGTAAATACTTTTAATTTCTTTAAGCTCTGACTCATCAAGCAATACTGGTACATTTAACAAACACCCGCCCCGTTAATTTACTCAATTCATCCCCAAAATCTATCTTCTCTAACTCCAATACTCCAATAATCCCGAGCAGGAATCCCCGAAGCGTCAAAAACCACTGCCGATAAGAAAAAAAAAATATGCCCAAAACTCGGCGTGACAATTAGTGACATCGTCGCAGAGCCGCGTTAATTAGTCGATAAGATCCCGGTGCCGTCACTCAGCGGGCCGCGCTCGCCGATAAAAATATTGCGCGAGCGGATAAGATAAGGAGGTCGTGCATTGTCGCGCGCGTGTGCGGGGGAGAGCACCTTTTTCGAATCGACGCCCGGAGAGGACGTTGCCTCGGAGAGAATGCAGGAGAAGCTTTCCGCACTCGTTTTTCGCCCGGGGAAACGCTCCGACGGGAAAACCGATGCGCGCATTCGTTTCAATGGAGGCTTCCCGCTTATTTTTTTTCCTCGCTCTCCGGGCCGAGTTTTGCAATGTCGCGCCGGTTGGAATTGTGGGAGGCGGTTGATGTTGGCGGCGTAATGCAATTCAATGCCTGCAGCTGCCAAGTGTTGCTGCGCGGAATAATTATGATAAGGCGGCTATCGTTATTTAGTCATATTGTGTAACGGCCGATAAAATAAAAGAGGAAAATTTAATGAAAAAGAGGCACGATTCGACGCTGGCATATTGTGTAAATTTTTGTAATGAGGCTAGGAAAATGCTTCAAAGTGTTTTTTTCCTCAATATGTGTACGCCGAATTGTTTATGGTTCGGTAAACATCTACGCATAAGTGAATTTACATTTTAAACATTTTAGGCGATAATAATTAGAATTCGCCAGAAGGCAGCAGAAAATGAAATGCGATAGTCGAGGGAAGTAATGTTGTGGTTGCAGCGGTACTTAACTTTTTCTACTCACTCTCACGTGTCTATTTTATTGATCAGACTATAAAAATGGGTGACGATTACGTATGATGCAACTGAAATATCCGATATTCAAACAGAGAACTTTATTCTTTTACATGTTACCATTCAAAAGAGACTCAGAACTTCGGGATCACGAATTCGATTCAAAACTGGAAAAACTTTTTGGACACAAAAATATGAAAATAGGTAGCAGGAACTGTTGTAACGCATCGAAATAGTTGAGTTCAGCAGTAGGTTGTAAGCATAAAAAAAATTAAAAAATTTAGTTTCATGTTTGAACATGAATAATTCAGCTAGGAATTTTCATGGATGAAATTTCAAAATAAACATTATACAAAGCTGAAATTTAAAAATGTAGAAAAAAAGAATTTTTGCTATTCAACTTTATATAAAAAAACTTTTCCCAAAGCTTAATCTCAATCCATGATCTGAAAGTCTGAATCATTCCTGCAAGTTCACATTTAAAAAAAAATTAATTCTATTAATTTTACTTAATAACAATCGTAAGCTAAAGTAATGACAACGGAAATAATGTTTTTCAATTGCTTGCTAAACGTTATCATCGTTCTTTTCGATTAAGCATAAAAGTATGACTTCCTTTTTACAATTCATAGAATCATTTTTTATTGCTAGACGACTTCCCTATTTCACTCTTTTTTTCATTTCCTAGAACATTTGTTCGATAAACTCTAGAGTATTTACTGATAAAGACGTCAAAAACTCACTGATAAGTTTATGTAATCGATTTAATTCAAAAGCTAACAATACGCTACAAAAGGCACTTTCGACATAAGTCCTTGAAATGTGGATGACACTCGTAATATTTGTTTTAATTTAATTTCCTTAATCTTCTACAAAAGAGTATTATTATATGCACATAAAACTCAATTTCGGTGACGTTTGAAATTCACCTCAGGCGACTAAAATTCAAAGCAAAACCTTGGAAGCATTTTAAAAAATTGACTATTCCAACTTGGTAATTACAGTCTAAGAAAATGTAAATCCATCGCCAAAACCTTTCAGCTCCTCAACGGTACGACATCGACAGTTACGAATTTACAGTGGCGCTTTTACGTCGGAACATTCCGACTTCCTTTTTCGCCAAGTAAAAGGCAGCTGCGCCTCGCGAAACTTCGTTCCTTTTATTTTCTCCCTCCTTCTCTCTCTCTCTCTCGTCGCGCTCTTCTTTTTCCAACGTACATCAACGATCGCTTTTAAGTCGCGGAGGAGGAGGAATTCGAGTCGCTCGGCGAAGCACTTTTTTTTTATGTAAACACATGTGCGCGAGCGGCGCGTAACGAGTAACAGGTCGGCACACCGACTGACGCAACTAAGCCAACTTGATGTATTTATAGGTTTTGAGTGTTTTTACAAGTGGAGAGCTAATTTCTTTTTCACTCAAAAGTCCCTCTCCTCCCTTAAGTACACGAGTTCAGTTCTGTGATACAAATTTACTTGGGAAACGCGCGAGGCTTCCTTTGTGCTTAAAGCTACCGAAAATTTCAGGGAGGGTGTTGAAATAGCTGATTTTGATGACACGTATAGTTTTAAAGTTAGTAGCGAATTAAATTGAAAATAATTTATTCGGTTAAATGTCAAATAATTAAAAAACTTTCAAGCTTTCCTCAAACGCAAAGAAACAGATTTTGAAAATTTTCCCTTTTTATCTACCAATACTTGTACGCGTAAAAATTGAGAAACTCGTAATAAAATGGACTGGAAACCCGTAAATCTTGCTTTTCATCCAGGTATTCAAGCGTTAAATTAGAGCTAAAAGACGTCGCTTTATCGTCCAGGTTCATATAATACTTGTCGCTAACGAGATAAAGCGCATTGTGCTTAAGTATATAAGGCCAACAACACGAAGCAGATATAGCAGGGCGGCTTGTAAATTTCTTTCCCGGCAAGTGAAGTAAGTTATTGTAATCTTCAAGCCGTCGGTAACTTTAATACAGGCAGAAAACTCAAAGCCCGGATTGCGTGATCGATAAAGCTTTAACTCGAAGGGAAAATCGCAGCGCAATTACTTTGCCGAGAAAGCGAGCTTCGGCCGCTCGAGAAATCAGAATTTATTGAAAACGTAAATTTTTATAAATCGCGCGGAATTCAAAATGAAAATTTATACGCATCATTCGATTTTACATTCTTCCATGCATAAAAATGAGTCGCGAGTGGTTTATAGGAACACTTTTATCTATCGACTGTAATCACTCACTTAGAAGAGAATACTTGGAATCCGACAATTAATTCCACCGAGGGAATCGCAAAAAGGAAGCACGCAAATGATGTCAATTTCTCAACAATAAACTAGAGGATTATCAGGATTCTTCGGCTTTAGAAGGCAAAAAGTGTATAGCCAAAGCTCACATAAAAAATCACAGATTAAGAAAATAAAGCACAGATAGACAGATGCGTGTAATGTCAGTGCCGTTAATCAGAGCACCGATCTACTTCCATTGACAATTTGGTATTAAGTAACGGCGCATAATGATCTGGAGGGGGGAAAATTATCGCCTTGATCTCCTTATCTACTCATTTTTTGTCAGCCTCGCGAATGCCTTTCGTCATTTCGCGACGCGTTTTTGTTCGAAGGAATAACGAGGCTTTTCTCCAACTTGATGCTTGAACGATACGATTTCGGGCGGCCGGTTATTGACACTGAGATATACAATGCCAAGAGAAGGTTAAATAGTGAAATTTGCGATAAGCGTCGTAGACATTATACATTTTATGTCAGGTGCAATTTAAAGAAAAGTGAATCATTATAAACTGATTAATTCTATCGTTTTTATCATTTAACAGTACTTATCTAAAGTAAGAAAGTCAAATGGACGTTTTTGTGATTGTTTGATAATCAAGTATAACGTGACTAATCTAAATTCATTGATAAAAGAATTTCGTCACCTTCGGTACTTTTTGTACAATGTTTAAGATATTGGCTTAAGATTCGGAACAAAGTGCACTTAAAAGAATATAAGTGTAATCAGAAGAATAACATTTCGAAATCGAAGCTTTTAATCCACAAAAAATAATTTCAACAATCGCAGGAAGCGATTCTCGAATAGTCTCTTAAAACCCCGGATAAACGTCATCATTAACAAAGCCATCCGCTTCGAAAAACTGCCAGACTCCTTTAAAAGAAAAAAGGAAAAAAAACAAGCGCGTCTTTCCCAGACGCGTGTATCCGAACTCTATGCAACGATATAGGCAGAATCGCGGAAAACCCGTTCTCGAAAAAGGCTTTACGTAACCGACAATTTTGCGTACACGAGCGCAAAGCGAGCCGGGAAAAATTGTTTAAAATCACAAACATCGCGTTATTCGTTTATAGTCGCGCGTCTGTATATCGAGTGGCTCGAGTGTCGGCCAGCAATTTTCAGCGGAACGAAACGAAAGACTCGGCGCAGAGGAGAGAGAGCGAGAGAGAGAGAGAGAGAGAGAGGCAAGCGTCTGGCGTCGAATTCGAGCCAATTATCGAGTAACCGCATCGTCGCCATCGCAGCCGTATATATACACAGGCGGGACGAGCTTCGGGCGAAAAAACGCGCGAGGATAGTCGGCTGATCTGCCGGGTCTCGTGCTTTTCCGCGTTACGTAATCGCGTCTGTGAATGGGGTGCGAGCGCTGATTGTGGAACCGGGAAATTCGAAGACGCTGCTTCTGATGCGCTTCATTTCAATTTCGAGCGTTAATAAATGAAGTTTTTTACGAAAAAACACGTCGCCTTGTACTTGAATTGATTAATGTTCTTGGGAAATTATTGACTAAATTATTATTCAAAGTTTTCGCGCGTGAAAATTGGTTTAGTTCGTGACACGATTTTTCCAAGTTGTCTGCAATTAAGTGTTCTTTCGTTTTACTGAAAATTTTGCATAGAGTAATTAATTTGAATATGTAAAATAGGCAACGCAATTAACACAGAAAAAACTTGACGTTTAGTAATGTAAATTTTACAATAACACAGCATAATTGTCATCATATAAAATAATAAAATTTTAATATTAATGCATTTTGTCGATTAACAATTTATTAACCACGCTAATAATAAAAGAAATGCATTAGAAGAAAATTTTCTTGTTTTGGTAAAGATTAACTCCACTTAGCTTACGTAAACCATTAATTTTCTCAACAAAAACATACTCCTGCCTCATAATATTTTCGAAAACTTCTACCCACCAAGTCCTAAATCCAATGCTCTCAAAAACACAAAGTTCTGACCGCCTCCAAGCCTCAGAAACTCACGCCCCAGCCGACAAAACCCGCCGAGCTCCTCGAGCGCATTTTCCCCGCTCGCTAATCGGGCCCCGTCCTCGCAAAACAGGTGCGCTCCATATTCCTCGCTCGCTCGAGGAAAAGCGCCTTTCTCGCGCGAAAATCAGCGAGCGCCGCGCGCGCGCGCGCATTACGTAACGAGCACGGCGCGGCGCGGCGTCATTAAACGCGAGTCGAGCGCGTGATCATGCCTTTTTGAAGAATCTCTCCGAGCGCACGGAGGAGGTGGCGAGATGCGCCGGAATTCCATAAATCAGGCCGACTTATTTATCCATCTCGAGGTGAAGGTCGCCGGAGCGGGCCGCTTCTTCGCTCGGGATTTAAACGCGCTCGCGACGTTCTTTTGTTTTCGTTTTCAGACCGATGCGGATTTCATATCCGTTGCCGGGCTCTTTGGGTTGAGAAATTGCAGCGGCGAGGATTTGCTGCTTGAAGAAGGGTTTATGCTTTGAATTCGAGAGGAGGAAGATCATCGTTTTCAAGATGGATTTATTTTGTTTTATCGATATGGCCGTTTTATGCAGTTCTGCCTTCGTCTCACTAAATTTTTTTTTTTTTTCTTTCATTTAAAAGTCTTCTCTAACACTTAAGTGAAAATTGCGCATACTCTATTTTAAGATAAAAAGCCATTTATTTACATTCTGGTTTGCAAAGATAATTTGTTGCGTTAAAATATCGTGCGTTTTAAAAACTGCAGTGAGCGCTTTTAAAAATATTTTACGAGTAAAAGATTTTTAATGTAGAATAAAAATGAAATTAATTTAACAAAGGTACAAGTTCAACCAAGTTTTATGTACAACAGTATAAAAATATCATTAAATTTTTTAGCGTGAATAACCGAGCTTTAACACATTTATAAACAATTTTCATAGGGATAAAATTCAATTTATCACTTTTTATTTTCATTCAAATTAACAAACATGTATTATTTTTTTAAAAAATTTAATTGCCTACTGCCGCACAAGCATTAAACGATTATATTCTTCAGTTAATAAATTTTTAATTTTTATCCGGGGAATATAATGTAAAAATAACTTCAGCGTCAGGAACTTAGTTCTAGAACAATTCTGCAGAGGATTAAAAGGCACAATTGAACGCTATGCATAATTTTATGATTCGCATCTCATCTGCATACGCAAAATTTCCAAGCTCCGAGTCTTCATTCATGAAAATGCATTTCCGTCAATTCCGAGTCCCTCGAAAACATGAATTCCACCGAAAACTCCACACTTTATCTTCTCGAGAACATCTTACAGCTCTCATTGCCAATAAATTTCGGCCGAAAAAATAAGCGGCCCGACTGAAAGCGGCATTAAATAATCAATAAATGAAACGGCCGTCGTGTTCTCGAAGAATTTATCCCGTCATAAATTCGGACGAACGACGTGCCACCCCACAAATCCAGCCCCGGCAAATCAAGTTTCTATCGAAAGGGGAAAGCCCGAGGACGCCAGGAGAATTTCAATTCCGCAATTAAAGAAATTTCGATTTTCTTTCTCGCGCGGAAAGAGTGATTTTCACTCGGGTTTCGCGAATACAAAGCAGTTTTTCGGCTTTCGAGGAAAGTCGATAAAGGCGAGGACGCGACTTTTTTGCCCCGTCCGCCTCTTCTCTTTTCACCGTCCGCGACTGATTTCTATGGTGTTTTTGACGGCGCTTTCTAAATTCGCAAAAAAGGGCCCGAGTTTCTCTCTCGGCGAGATTCGTCTAAAAATTTATGTACTTTTTTTTTCTGCAGCGCTCGGTTTTGCATTGTCGAGGCAGAGCAAATAGAAGAGGCGTGAAACTTTGCGTTTTATCAGTTTTATCACTTGATGCGCTGGTGGAAAAGTGTTACAGTAGGTTACAACGTGATATTTTCAAGGTTTTCATCCAATCGTGAACATTGACGAGGAGGACATCAGGTAAAAATTTTATAGAAAGTATATATTTATTTCATTTGCATTGTTGCATTTTTATTTCTTACAAAAGTTTCTTTTAAATTCACAATTTCAACCAGTTTATAAAGAGACTAATCGGAAAACTTTACTATTCACATACACAAAAATATTAAAAAATCTAATTTTTATAGAACTACTAAAAAAATAAATAAATAATTTCATTTTAATATTTACGAAATAAAAGTCACTGTACAATATAAATAAGTCCTTAAAAGACTTAAAAAATGCCCCTCAAAAAAGCCACTGCAACAACCATGCCAAATTTCCAAAAATACTTGATCTAATAAATGTTTTGTTTTGTTTTACGTTTGACATTTACGATGTCAACGTTCTCTCACATTGTTCACAAGCAGCATTCATTCGCAATCAACAATCGACTCTAAATCAAGCAAAAATCGTAGCCTCTTAAAAGTCTAATCACTCCGCTAAATCTGAAATTCCTCTCCGTGGAATCCCGGCTTCCATCGACCTAACAGCGTCCTAATAACCGGGATGACAAAGTGAAACTCTCGTGCATAATGCAGAGCTTATGTGTGCAAAAGGGGAGCGGCATGAGACGTCCAAGGGATGACGATAAAGAAGGGCCGCCTCTGTAATTCTGCAGCTTTATAACCTTAAAATCCGCCTATCCGTTCGAGTCGAATAAAGCGGCAAGAGTACTCGCCCACGGGTTGAAGCAGGGCAATGGCAGTGAGTATCGACGGCGACGAGGAACTTGCACAAATACACACTCTGGGCCGCATCTGTAGAGGCGTCTGTGCGTGAGAGCGAGAGCGAGAGAGAGAGCGAGAGAGAAAGACGGAGAGGAAGCTTCATAACCTCTCAAGAGGCCTTCGACCGCTTGACACTAAACTTGCCGTCTCTCTCGCGCGAGTCTCTTGGCAGCGATTAAAGAGCCATGGCAATTCGCGTCCACCTGTCCGCGATAACGCGGAAGAACCTCTGGGAAACGGAGCAGCGTTAAAGATGAATTCGCTCGCGGGAGAGGGGGGAGATAACTCGTCGCTCGGGTTTCGGGACGCTGCGAGGCGAACATATACACATCGAGCAAGGACGGGAATATAAAGAGTTGGACGTACCTGCGTCCGAGATTTCGTCTGGTCTCCGGCGGAGGCACCGTCGCACTTGCTTCTCCGATTGTTAGGTGGCTGTGCGTTGAAGGAAGAACGCAGCGTGTAGATACGGTCTTATCCCAAACTCGCGAGAGCACCACGTATTCTTTACGAGCGGTATGTAACGTATGCACAAAACAACACCACACACGAGCGGATCGCTCGTCGTCTGCGAACTGACGAAGCCGAGCGGACGCTGCTTCTGAGAGACTCGGGCTATCTCGGTGTCAAGCTCTTGCTCCCCCTCCCGAGAGCTACTGCCGCCACCGCGAGTTGCTAGACAAGGACGCGAGGGGTCGCCTACTGCGAATCTTGCCTTTTCTTGGCTTGTGTTTTTTTGCATTTTGCAAACGAGTTCCGATTTCTGGAGGGTGGAGACATCTGCAGGAGATAAAGAACGGTTGTATATTTTAAAGGTATTTAATTGATTTTGATTTTTAAATAAATGTTAAAGTAACTACGTGGAAGCGGGCTGGGATTTTTTTATAAGAGTTGGTATCAGCGTCATCTATTAGCCAAATTTGTTATTGAAATAAATAGCTTTCAAGTTTCAAGGGTAAATAAAGGATTAGAATTTTGAGGGTTTGACAATCAAAACGAAAATATATATTTGAAATTTAACACTTACGCAAACATAGTTTTGTCTTTTAAAAATAGTCACTAGATTTACACAGACAAAAATTACGTAGTTTAAATTTCTTAACTTTAATATTTGCAATTACTCTCTGCTCTGTGCAGCAAGCATTATAACAATTTATTATATTAAATTAAGATATGATCAAATGCAATTTTTATTTTTATGAATAAAAACGACCTTAGATATTAATATAATTTACATAAAAACTGATTTATTACTTAAATTTTTCTAAACTGCCATCTTTTGTAAATTTTTTTTATTTTTTAAGCTTACTAATTTTCCACTTATTCTCATTCTCATAAATAGGTATGTACATTATTTAAGTGCTTTTAAAAATATGTACTTTCTGAAATATTTATAAATTTACTCTAATAAAATTACTTTAAAAATTAGATAGGTGGCTTATGCAAAATTTGAAAATCCAAAGTTTGCCTCATTTTCCAGATGGATATCCAATGGCAACGGTCGTCAGCTGTGGTGCGTGCTGTGCATGTTCTCCAATGAGGGTTCGTTTCTAAGAATTACGTGAGAGGGTTGCACTATATCGAGCCGAAATTGTTACCGACATTTGTGCACAAAGTAGTCTTCGCTGTGCTTGTTCTGAGCATAGCAGAGCTTGCAAGTGTCAAATTAAGGGAGGTTATGTTTGTTGAAATCAACAAAAAACCTCAGATGAAGGAATACGATGATATTTAGAAGTCTTTCAGCTCAATGGGTCCTAATAACAGTGCTGTTTGTAATAATTTTCTTTGAAATCACACGTTTAAATAATTTAGAAAATAGTAATAAAATATTACGTTAGTACATTATACTGCTGATTTTTTTTAATGCAATTTAGAAAGAACAATTGAATACATTACTGGCTTTGTTTTTAGAAAATTCTCTGTTGCAATTTAAGAATGAGGTCAAAAACAGTCCTGCCCCTGAAATTCAACCACAAAAGCACCCGTTATCGGATAATGATAATGTTGTTGTGATATATAACAGAGTACCAAAAACAGGTTCAACAAGCTTTGTAGGTGTTGTTTATGATTTGTGCAAGAAAAATAAATACCATACTCTTCATATAAATATAACTAATAATATGCACACTCTTACCCTTGCTAATCAAGTAAGTTTTTATTATTGCAATTGTATTCTTTAATTTCTATATGCTTTAATAAGTTTTTATGCTCTTTAAGATGCAATTTGTTCAAAATATAAGTCACTGGAATTCCATTAAACCTGCGTTTTATCATGGGCATATGGCATTTTTAGATTTTAAGAAGTTAGTATATTTTTAAAGAAAATAATTTCATTCTTTTCAATATTTTATATATATTAATTAAACATACTTAACACTTTAATTAAAATATTTCTAGATTTGGCCTAGAGGGTAATCCATTGTACATAAACTTGTTACGTAAACCTCTAGATAGATTCGTTTCCTACTATTATTTCTTAAGATATGGAGATAATTTTAGACCTCACTTGATACGAAGAAAACACGGGGATACTAAGACTTTTGATGAATGTGTTAAAGTAGGACAAGCAGATTGTGATCCTAATAATATGTGGCTTCAAATTCCTTTCCTATGTGGCCATGATCCAGCTTGCTGGTAAGATTATTAATAAGTAAAATGTTTTCTATTATTATTGATTTATTTTTGTAATTGTTCTTTAGGGAAGTTGGTAATGAGTGGGCGTTAGAAGAAGCAAAAAGGAATTTGCAAAGACACTATCTTCTAGTAGGAGTCACAGAAGAACTTACTGATTTTATATTAACTCTTCAGGCTGTTTTACCAAGATTTTTCAAGGGTGCTCATGACCTCTTTTTAAGAAGTAAACATATTTTAAAATTGTTTGCAAAAATGAAACATTTATAATTTATAATTTTTTAATAATTATTTTCATATTCTACAGATAACAAGTCTCACTTACGGCAAACTACGCAAAAAATTGAGCCTCTTCCAGAAACAGTTGAAAAAATTCAACGTACAATGGTGTGGAAGATGGAAAATGAATTATATGAGTATGCCTTGTCTCAATTCCATGTTGTGAAAAAACGTCTTATAAATGCTTCCATGCAAGACGCTAATCAGCGTTTCTTCTATGAAAAAATCAGACCAAAATAGACTAAATTTACTAAATATATTGATTTTTACATCTATACATTTTTTAACAATACTTTTTTTTAAGAAAAAAATAGTGTAATTTTGTTTTATACATTTTATCATAGTATAAAATAATTCTAAATATTTTTTTACTTATTCTTAATGTGTATCTATTAATATTATATATTAAAAGTTTTTACTTATACACTTTTATGTACAGATCAAATATTAAAAAATATTTCAATGTTACAGAGTAATACTGTGTGATATTTATTTATTTAATTTAAATAGAGTTCTTTTCGAAAATAAGTGAAAATATAAAATCTGCTGAAATATCTACTAATAGTTAATCATTTGTAATTTGAAAATAAACATGACAGAATGCATGCATCGTTTGAATATTAAAACTGGGAAATATACATGATTGCTCAATTAGACAGATGCACTAAGATATAACTAATTCTAATGATCAGTAAATATACACGTGAAAATTTGTGTTGTAAAAAAATTTTATTTTTCTTGATCACAAGGTTTTAATGCAAACATATAAACAGGATACAGACAGGATGGAAAAGTATGTTGTCTTTGTATTTTAATACATTTATATCCAGCTTTTTCAAATATTTTCAGTAACTTTGCTTTTGGTCTTGTGACAGATGAATCTACTTTGTCAATTTCTACAGTATTGGAACTTGTCACGTTTTCTTTTACGATTATAATTCCAGGGTTTTTCAATCCTATACTATGGTAAAATTTTTTTAATTAATATTAAATTAGTTTTATTATTATTTGTAGAAATTTTAACTGAATACATTTGATCTACTTACTTGCATCTTTTAAAAAATTTAACTAAGTCAGTGTCATTTAAGTGACCTAAAACCCATTGACACCATATCACATCATATAAATTTGGTAAAGGTTCAAAGTCTTGCAATCCTTAAAAAATATAAATTTATAATCATAGAATACATTTGTTAAGTTACACATGAAATAATCTTTATTATATTGTATATATATAATTACCCATAGCAAAATAGTCTCCAACTGAATTTCCAAGTAATACTTTGGCTTTTTCTAAAAATTTTGGATTCTGTTCAACCAAATCAACTTTCTCAAAGAATTTTAATAGAAGATTTTGGGATACTCTGCCAATACCAGCACCACAATCCAATGCATATTTTTTGTCAATGCTCAATTTTGGAATCTAAACAATATAATATTAAAATTGATAAAAAAATATGAATAAAGTTTCCTGAAAATTTAAAAAAAAATCTACCTGGAAGACTTTGCTCAAGAATTGGTCAGATTCACGAATATCAACGTCTGAAATAGAACCAAATCCTCCTAATACACCATCCAAGGTTGGAGGAATATTCTCCCAATACTGCGCTGCAGCTTCGTAAAATTGTTTCTGATTTGAAATGAACGTTATTTCATCCATTTCATTAATGTTATCATCTGAACTTTTTTTTAACACTGGCATATTTTCTTGTATTGACGACGACATTTCTACTGACAACCATAAAATTGTAATAAAAATCAAATATGTCTATACAACTTTTCACTTCTTCCATATAAATACTTAATTTAACAGATCCATCAATACTTGTGTAAATTCATCATGTTATCATTCAACAGCTGATTTTTGTATTGGTCGGAGAATTTTACTATGCTTACACATAACCAAAAAGGCGACACACCGCCAGCGGCGAGCAAAACACGCGGCCTCGTTCCGATTTCGACTCGGTTTCTTTGTTCTAAAGGCGGCAAATGCGCACTTGTTAGTTGTTCCGTTGTTCGGGTTGTTCCTCGTTTCAATTATTCTGCAACCTAACTTTGCTGATGTTTATCTGTTCCCGTCAGTGCAAAAAACTACATATCAGTACTTCATCTTCTTTCGAGCAGTTGTTTGTTTAGGTTTTTAAATTGTTTTTGCAAGAAGTTAAAAAATGGGTGGACCGGATTTGCCAGAAACGCCAGCCCCTTTAAAAAATATCCAGCCGTATTTAAAAATTGCGAGTGATCATGATCAACGAGATCTTGTCGTCAGCTACTGGGGTAAATAGCACTTAATCAATATAAAATGATTTAGTATGATTTTAGCATAACCAAAGTTGAAAATAAATACTTTATTGGATAATTTAAAATACATAAATAAGATAAAAGAATAATAGAATACATATATATATATGTATATATCTTTTAGCTCGCCTGTATGCATTGCAAACAGGTCTTAAATTATCAACAAAGACCAGTGAAGAAACAAATTTCCTTCTAAAATTAATGGATTGGTTGGAATCCACAAAAAAGGCAAATACTGAGAATGAGGCTATTACAAATGATATTGCAGCACAAGCGCACTTAGAAAACTGGGCATTGAAACTATTTTTGTATGCTGATAAGAATGATCGAGCTTCTAATTTTGGTAAAAATGTTATTCAGAGCTTTTACACAGCTGGACTTCTGTATGATGTACTTACCACTTTTGGTGAACTGAGTGAAGAAGCTGCACAAAATAGAAAATATGCAAAATGGAAGGCAGCTTATATTCACAATTGTTTGAAAAATGGCCAAACACCTATTCCAGGACCTGCAAAGGAAGAGGATGATAATTCCAATGAAAATGTTGATAATAATTTAGGTAACTATTACATTCTGTAGTCAAAGTTATGTAAACTATGCATACTGCTTCTTAGACATAACTTTTTTAATAATACATATGTATATGTATGTATAGTAAAAATAGGTAGTAAGTGAAAGTAAATAAACTTACATTTTAAAAATTTATAAATCACAATATTTTTTTTATTCAAACAGATGAAAATGAAGATAATTTGGCTGATGAAAATAATGCAGAACCTGGTAAATTTATATATTATTTCTAATTTCAGGCACTTAATCATTTTCACAGCTTTAGTACCTTTAGAAAATGCAGAATAAAGCTTTCATCACAATGTTTAACAAAAATATAAAATAACTTCACACTTTAAAAGTTCACATTTTTATTATAGGTCCCAGTATGCCACCCACACTGCCTTCACAGCCTCTCTACCCAACAAATCCTTTGATGCCCACACAGCCAACACCACCTACAACAATGGGAGCATTTGGTTTCCCTTCAGTACCAGGTAAATTAATTTTCTTTTAAACCTTAAGTAGTGGAGATGATAAAGTTTTTTGTAGTGATTGACTAACAATTTAAATATTAGTTTCGATAAAAAATTTTTTTTTATATTAAATAATTAATATAGGAATATATATAATTTTATTTTTAAATGCACTTACAAAGAATCGACACTAAATGTAATATTTTAAATAGCTCAAAATGAAGATAAAGAGGATAACGAGAACGACGAAGAATCCGGTAATTTTTAAATAATAGCTTTCTTGTCGACAAAATTGCTTTCTGTACGCATTTAACTATTAAAAATAACGAAACTTTTAATTTTAAATAGCCGAGAATAAAAACAAAGAAGATATTGAAAACAATGAGGAAACTGGTAAATTTCACTAAGAGCATTTTAATCAAAATAAAACTTTTGTCACTTAATAATATTTAATGCATACTTTTAATACTTTAAGCGGCTGAAAATGAGGAAGAGGGGGTTGATAAATCTTCTGTAACTTCTGGTAACCTATAATCATTTGCTTTTAGAATTGATAAAGTTAGTTTTGCCTTTATTTAATTAACTTCTAAATATTTAATATTTTAAATAGCTGAAAATGAGGATAAGGAAGATGACGAAAATAATGAAACTTCGGGTAAATTACAATTATCTTTATAAATAAAAATTTTAAAACTTTTATCGAAATAAATATATTTATTAAAATTTGAATTTTAAATTTTAAGTAGTGGAAAACGAAGATAAAGATAACGAAAAGAACGTTGAACCCGGTAAATTTTGATCAAACGCTTTAATTCATAATATTTTTATTTATTTACATATTAAAAAATATTAATATATGATTTCAAAAATAGCTGAAAATGAGGATCATGGGGACGGTAACAAAAACGAAGATATTGGTAATGTTTAAGCGCATCGCTTTTAGTGTCAAGCCAAAAAATGAGCACAAAGCTTCTGTGCTTTTAGATTGCACCGCATTACTTTCTATTCAGCTTTAATATAAAATCTAACATATTTAATTTAATATAAATCTAACATATTTCATTTATTAAGAAAAAGTTTTTATAAAACTTTTTTGAAACGCATTTAAAAAATTAAATTACTTTTAGAAAATTACGAAATTATCATAAAATTTGATAATAACGCATGTTTTTTCTCAAGATCAGTTTATTAATCTCTAAATTTCAAGTGAATAGCATCACATGTAGTAGGGAAATTGAATGAAAACTTCCCGAAAAAGTTTTCTTGTGCGTTAGTAAAGTTTAGGAATCGGTGATCCTTTGAGAAAAGTGACATAAAAATTCAATAATTTGAGATATAACAAAAGAAAAAGATATAAAATTCTATTTTTCTTAACACGCTTATGAAATGAAGCTTAATCTTTATAATAATATACTTTGATGTTGTAACCATTTTATGTAAAATTCTGTTTCAATCATTCTACGTAAATACTTTAATTTTTGCTGAGTTTTAATCATTTCTTTTTTTATAGAACCACACCCCTACAATCCAGCACCAACGCCCACTAATCCAGGAGCAAGCAATAGTAGATCACATTATCTAGATCCATCGACTTCCTTAAAATCAGAAGGTATTTTCTTATTTACTCTTAAATTATCAGTTAGCATTATTTTTTTAAATTAAATCATTAATTTACAGGAGGTTTAGAATTAACTGTTGAATTGTCGCAAAAAGCTCAGAAGTACATTAAATGGGCCGGTAGTGCTTTAAATTACGACGATGTGCCTACTTCAATTTTAAATTTAAGAAAGGCTATACATCTTCTTACAACTGGAGAAGATCCTGTTTGAGAAAATTCAGAAATTTTACGATGCTCGCTCGAACAAGTTACATTTAAAAAGTCAATTTATGCTTTATATGCTTGTAGATTTTTTTATTTTTAAGTTATGAAACCTATATTTTTTAAGAAAAAAACGTGAAAAATAAATGTTTTAATTAAAATTAAAAGCTTGTATATAAGAAAATAATTAAATATCTGTATACTTAGATTAAAATAAGCAAAATAAATGAAATATATCATTTTGCATACTGTTTATACTGCTTTTTGTGTAAAATAAATAAACAACCAATAACATGCTTTTCGCGATGATTTTTTTTATTGAATGAACACATTGTATAATTGTGAATTGTTTGTAAATAGATCAAATTTCCCTTTACAAACAACAAGTTGTTGAAGATAAATAAAAGAACCAAACAATTACTTTTCTGTAAAATTTTATTGCTTGCTAATGTAACATCGTCTATGACGGAGGATTTCAAGACTTGAGGATTTTCAGCGCAACACATCAAGCTAACAAAGCTGCTCAGATGTGTGCAATTAATAATTCCATTTTCCTCGCATAAATCCTACGCATGCGGGCGGTTCAATAGTTCGTTCGTAAAATAAGTATCGAGTTTTATAACAAATAAATCACTTCAAAAATGTAAATTCATTGGATCTGTAGAGAACCATACACGATTAAAATACATCTACAAGACAACTTCAATTGTGCTTATCTACCTGTGCATTGTCCCTATATTTTGTCGTTTGTGTATACAAATGTGCACTTACATTTTTGTTTTTGTTTTTATTTACGTGAAAAAATCGCAATAGCACCTAGTTGGATATGATATTTTAAAAGAACACATTCATGATGCCTGCAATTTTTACATTAAGCCGGTAATAGTAGAATAGTAGGTTTTACCTCGGATCGGCAAAAGCTACTGCAAAAAACAGAATTTTCTGACAATCCATATATAAAACCAATTAGAGACACGAATAAATACAAATTCCGAAAAATCCAATTAAAAAAGTTGCTCTTAATCTCTACACAAAGACACACGTTTAAAATTGCGACGAGTTTCACATTATTGTGATTACGTCAACAGTAGTTTTCTTTTTCTTAGAAATTCACAGTGCATTTGTAAAAGTAAATTCGATATACAAATATTGTTTAAAATCGTAACGTATAAACGTCCTTGACTAGACTGATTTTTTTCGATAAGTCCTTTTGGCAATGAGGTTTTCGCTCTTATTAAAAGCCTATAGTTAACTCCATCCATTGGTCACTTATACAAAAGCCGTATTGCTATGCTCTTGTGAGTATACAATGATTTGCTTATTTTTTTCCGTATGCAACGTCTATCTAAGTGACTAGATTCGTTTGTTTGTTTGCTTGATTAGATTTTTTACTCTTGTTTTGTCATTCCAGGCATGCCGCTTTACACGCGCACTTAAAAATTGTTAAAGTGCTCGGTTTTGCGTAACTTACTCGTTAAAATTGGCTTGAGAGCGTTATGTTTTTTATGGTATAATAGCAACAGTTTCAGTCTTGCTTCTTCGTCCTTTCATCAACTCCGTTGGCCGTTGCAGCTGAAGTGTTTCTTCGTCGCAGCTGCCAGTCTATTACCAGACGGCCCGTCAGCATAAAGAAAAATACCTGCAAACAATATCAATGTTTATGAAATGTGAAACTGAATGAGGAAAATATTTTTAATGTGTGTTGAAAGGCAAACAAGCAAGGTAGATGTTTAAATAAACATGAATCTAACGCACTGTAACTTTTTTAAATGGAGAATTATCTTTTAAAAATACAAACATAATTCTTACCAGTGCAGGTGCAATCCTTTCAAATTTGTCATTAACCATATAGTGTGAATAAACAGCCATTAACATAAGTAGAAGCAGCACGCCGTTGCATGCATTTTTTATTTTATCTGGAAAAATAAAATCAGTAAATAGATTTATTTAGATAAATTATACAGACGTAATATTTATTCTATATTTATTGATGATTGCTATTTGAATAACTCGAGACGTGTTTCAAAATATTTATTTTTAATGCCAAAAAGAATATAAAACAATATTAGTGCAATCCGCAATTGTGGCGGTAAAGCGCTTCGTTCCTTTGTTTTCTATTATTGTTCGAACGTTTTTCAAGTCAAGTACCGATTGTAAAGTGAGAATTGTGCAATAAGATTTGAAATCAAATCTTTATTGCGCAACAGCAACTAAAACCTTTTCTTCAAATTTTTAATTTGTTGATTTGTTAGAAATTAAGACTTTTAATGTACGAAAATATAAAGTTGAGTTTCGTGTCAGAACTAATAAGATTCTGAATTAATCTTTCTGCTAGCGGACATTAAATAAAGGGTTTAAATCAATTTTAAGTGACTTTTAAAACTAGCTAGAAATTATGCTTAAACAGAAAGGCAATCCGACAGATTTACGTTCATAAATCCGCGCCTGTCCCCCAAATTGCTGAAATATCATAAAAAAAAAATGAAGGAAAACCTACGACTAGGAATCAAGGCCATGGCGAGGCCGCATATGATCTCCAGTGATCCGACGACGCGTCGGTACCACTTGCTGGGCACCTTGAAGTCCAGCGTGCTCGCCAGCGGGAACACCTTGGCGTACTTGACGTACTCCTTCCGCTGCAACAGAGAAGAGAGAGTCGTTCGTGAATCAACGGGATCCGCGGCCGACACGAGAATTTGAGCCGCTGCCAAAGACATCGGCCGCGAGCGAGCACAGCAATGACAGAGCAGAAATAGCCGCGCCGTGTAGGTATTATGCGAGCGGCGAGGCAGGAAAAAAACGAGCGGACCCGAGGAGACGGAGACAAGGTATTGTAGGCCGGCGGGCAGAGATTCAATGTCTCGCGTCGGGAGGTAATTTTAATGGATGCACGCGAGTGCGCCCGAACTTTCGGCGGGGATTTCGGCTCGTTTAGGCAGCAGTTTTCCTCTTTCGCGGAAAGGGCACGATTTATTTTTATTGGACATTTTTTTCACTTCGATTTTTATCCTATTATTATTTGTTTTACTTCTTGGAAATGTCTCGGTTTGTTTTTTCTTTCTTTCGTTCATCGCTTTGGAATAACAATTCGAAATGAATTATTTATGGGGAGAAAACTTACATCGTGTGTAATCCCTTTTGGGCTTGATGACGCATCTTTACGTCATGGACAAGGAGATCCCAAAATGTGAATGACTCACAAAAGTAAGTACGTCATAACCAAAGCGTTAAAACTAATAAATGGTTACATAAAATTTCCAGAGTTTTAAGCAAACGTGTTAAAGATTCGTTGTTACGTGTTAATTGCTACAAATAAACAATTATGATCAAAGAGTTAGAAGCTTTTAAGCTTCCTCATTAATTTTATGTGGGGTTTCTTCAAGCAATTAAGTTAGAATTATCACCACAGTAACCAAAATTCTGTAAACAACTACTTGATTCAAATAATCGTATTTTACAAGTTACCAATTATGTTAAAAATTGTTAGAAAGTAGTTTTATAATTTTAAACTGACGTTTTGAAAAATGGATTCTGTCATAAACTATCTTGCATAATTTTTGGCTGCTTCTTAAATGCAAATAAACTATTATTTGTACTTAGAAACTTTCGCATTAATAAAGAATAAAAAATAACATTTTGTAATTGAAAATTAAAAAATTAAAGGTACCAACTATTTAGATATATTTTTATATTCAAATTATAAATTTCAACTTATTATTTGCAAAAATAAATAGTTGTCCTAATTAAATTGAAAGATCACATTTAGCACCAAACGCAAGTATTTATTCAATCTATTTCTGTAATTAAGTTCAAACTTTCCTACTTTTCATCGTGGAAATTTTTCGACAGATTTACAATCCTTTATCTCGCGAAAATTGTTTAAACTTAGAAATTAGTTCACGGTAATTCAATGCCCTCCGTTCTAAACTTTTAAAGTTTTCTTCGCTTTTTATAAAAGCACTAAAGCTTCTAAATAAATACGGCTTCGTGTCCTCGCAAATCAATTTACGGCCTTCAAGCCGAAATTTTCCTTCGCCAACCGCAGAAAAGCCGCTGAAAACATTTGTTCTCCGATGTATTTCAAAGGAACTCTCGCGAAACAAAAATCTTTTCAATATTTACACGTCAATTGCAAGCGAAGACATTGTTCTGTATTAATTAGGTCACCCGCAATGTGAATAAACAAACAAGAGTTTAAGATCCACAAAAACGCAAATAATTTAAACGTATGTTACCTTAACTTATTGTTTACGAAATTTTTCAAAATAAAGTATAAGAATCCTAAAAAAAGCAACAATTAAAATAGTGTAAACCAGTTTCCACGGCTACTTAAACTCGAACAGTTATAAAATTTATTTCGCACCAAATCCCAATTAACCCCATAATCCCGTTAAAGCCCAAGCGACTTTCACAGCATCAACAGAGGTCCACGTGCTCAAATGAAAAGGTCGTAAACTCGGCGCCGCGTAAAAAAAGGCTGCACACGCGCCCCTCCTCGCGCTTCCCACGCTGTCATCGACGCTTACGTAATTAAAAAGCAGCAGCGGCAGCCGCGCGCCGCCGGCTTGACAGAGAGAAATTTTCACGGGCGCGCCGATTTAAATATATACCATAACTCCCGAGAAACGCGTCGCTCCGCGAAAATTACGTAAGAGCGGGGGGTGCGGAGGGTTGCTCCGCGCGGCCGACAATTATATCGAGCAGCTATCGATCGAGGCGATTGTACCCAATTTGAGCGCTCTTCTCTTCGATTTTCCTCGCGCGGAAGAGAAGGTTGCGCCCGTTAAGTTCAAGGTTGGCTGTTTCTCGTTTCTAATTTCGCAGGTGCTGATTTTTGGTGGAAAGACTGCGGAAAACGAGGCTGGCGGCGTTAAAAATAATGATCGAGCAAATATTTTTAACTCTCTCGGCATGGCAGCGGCTCGAAAAACAGGAGCGAAGGTCTTTCACCCAGCGACGACTCACCAAGTCCTTGTGCAGGTCCTTGCTTATGTGGGAGGTTAGTTTCATCGTGCCGACGAAGACGAAGAAGATGCCCA
Organism: Ormyrus pomaceus; assembly: GCA_900474385.1. NCBI lineage: Eukaryota > Metazoa > Arthropoda > Insecta > Hymenoptera > Ormyridae > Ormyrus > Ormyrus pomaceus. Next base: position 44,638 of record UCOM01000335.1, read on the forward strand.
GCAAAATGGACAGCGACTTAAGTACTATCGAGCCCATGTTTGCGACGCACACGCGAGGGTTCTTTCGGGGGGGGGGGACGGAAAAGGCAAAGTCCAACAACGAGAGTTCCTTCGGCGTCCTTCGGGAAAGCCGTTCGATGCGCGCACTTGGCAAGCACTATCTGATCATCGTACACTTTGACACAGGAAAACACAGGCACTGCAGCGCGGCTGAAGTAGGCAAGGACTCATCTTCGTGCTTTAGCTCTCCCACGGGGAGCTTCTCTCCGCTAATGACAAGGTGTGTGCTGCGCGACGAGTCGCCGCCCGCCTGCAAGTACATACATACGAGGGAAGCGAAAATGAGCAGCTGCGGCGCGCGCGCGCCACTCGGGGATGGAAAAGCGAGCGCGTCGTCCCCGGACCCGCTCGCCCGTTTTTAGATCACTCAAAAGCTTCGCTCTCTTGTGCGCTCGCTGCTCGCTGGGCGATTTTCACGCGGCGAGGCTATCCAAGCTCTCCCTCTTCTACGACTCGCGCGCGCGCGCCTTTCCCCCCCTTCTCTTCTCCGCTTGCGGAAAATCGTTACGCCGACACAGCTGTTCCCCCGCCTGTTTACGTGCGCACGCACACAGCTAGAATGCCTCTTTGTACGTGTGCTCGCTCTTTTTTTTACCGATGTTACTGGCCTCTGTAGGTGGGCCGCGCTCGTTCGCGTCAGGTATTGTTAGGTTAGGGCGGGGGTGAGCTGCGAACGGAATTTTCGGAATGCTCGTTGACACACGCACGATAACGGGCCAAGCTTGATATGTGCCCTGCCTTCGCGCACACGTGACGAGAAAGCGCGCGGGGAATGGAGCCACGGCTGCCTTCCGCGAGTTTTGCTTACAGCCGACACGCAGCACCTGCCACGGAGATGCATAGGTAAACATTGTGTAAACACGAATGCACCACCTTGCAGGAGTCGATCGTGTTTGTTGGGCATTGAGGCTATTTTCAAGCCTGCTCAATAAACAGCTTTACGATCGTTGCGAAGTTTTTGTAGCGAGGAGGCGAGGACTGATAGTAGTAGCTTTTTCATCATGTTTTTATGTCATTGCAGGAGTACTAGCTTTGAGGAATTTATTGTTTTGAAAGGAAAGCTGTGAAGAAAACCTTGGAAAGATGGCTAATTTTCAGAAAGGGCAAAAGTCCTCAGAACCTTATCAGGAGCTGGATGAAATAAGAGGACCTGAACTTAATAATGTCATCAATAATGCAAATAGAAGTAGTATATCCAGTGATATGGGATTGGATAGGTCCTTGGAGCTGACTTCCGTGGCTGTTGTTCCAGATGGTAAAAATTTCATCTATTTATTTATATTCTCTAACATTACATTTTTATGAATTAATTTGTTTTATAATAATCTACATACAATATGGTTTGTGGAATAATGAGCAAAATTAACTTACCACTGTAATATTTGTATCATATTACTAATTTTGAAATAACTAACCAAAAATTTATGTTGTCCTGTTTTTGTAAATACACTTATTCCAATATTTTTTATTGCAGTTATTATGCATATTTCCTGTACATTTTTCTTCTCTACAATTATATGGTTCATGGAAATTTTATATCTATTTAAAATTTAATATTAAACTTAATGAAGACATTAAAACTTATTATTATCTTTATGACTTGACTTAATAAACTATAAAATTACTGTAAAAAAGCTCTTAAATAACTTTATCTAATGTATAATAAACGATCTGTCTACTCAATCTATTAAAGGATATGGTTAACACAATGATAACTTGGTGGGAGGAAACTTGATCGTTGCAAAGGAGTGTTGGAGCATAAATTCTTGATGTCCCAGGCTGCGCATGAAAATGATATTACTACCTCAGCCTTCTCAAATCTGCTTATTGTTCTATTGTTCGCAGATTAATTTCTTCCCATGGTGAGCTGCATTAATAAAAATCTTTATTTACTAAGCATATCTGTTAAATATGTAGTTTTTTTATAGATGTTTTACTTGTAAGATAATACATTTTGTAAATTTTCAAGTGCAGTGTAATAACAAGATAACACTATAAAACTATTGTATAAAAATCTTGATAGTAATAAGCTTGTATTTTCTGCAGATACATTTACTGTAGGTCAAGCAATTAATTCACTAGGTTTTGGAAGATTTCAAGTGAAACTTTCATTATTTACTGGTCTTTGCTGGATGGCAGATAGTATGGAAATGACCATACTAAGTATTCTTAGCCCTACTTTACACTGTGATTGGGGAATTTCTAGGTACCAGCAAGCTCTTACAACAACAGTGAGTTCAAATTAATACAATTTTTGCTTAGTAAAATAAAATATTTATTTCTCAATAAAATTATTATTTTAGGTAGTATTTCTTGGTATGATGCTCAGTTCAACTTTTTGGAGCAATTTAAGTGATAGATATGGCAGAAAACAAGCTTTGACTTTATGTGGAGTATTACTTTTCTACTATGGATTTTTAAGTTCATTTGCACCAAACTTCCTATGGATTTTACTACTTCGTGGGCTTGTAGGATTTGCTATTGGTTGTGTTCCTCAATCGTAAGAACCATATTTATTTGAAGCTATTGTTATAAAAATATTGAAACTTCAAACTTATATATTCTTATAATTTTAGTGTAACTTTGTATGCTGAGTTTTTACCTGCTGAACAAAGAGCCAAATGCGTAATTCTTTTAGATGTAAGTTTATTCAAATTCAACTTCAATTATTACAATATCTCTTTGATTCTAATAAGTACATTTTGTTGCAGTGTTTTTGGGCTCTTGGTGCTTGTTTTGAAGTTGCTTTGGCATTAGTGGTTATGCCAAACTTAGGATGGAGGTGGCTTTTAGCTTTATCCACAATTCCTTTATTTTTATTCTCCATAATTACGCCGGTAATTAATAAATATGATTGATTTGATTAATATTATCAAATTAGTATCTTATGTAATACAGATTAAGTAACCATATAATTTTTCAGTGGTTGCCTGAGTCGGCTTCTTACGATATGATGACCGGACGTACGGATAAAGCAATGTCAACTTTAGAACGCATAGCACGAGAAAATGGAAAACCGATGCCTTTAGGTCGTTTAGTCATTGATCGTGTATATCCAACTTGTAAAGGAAAACTTATTGATTTACTAAATAAAGATATGTATAAGACTTCAATCTTACTGTGGCTTGTGTGGTAAGCAAATTCTTATGAATATAAAATCCTATATAAGTGCGCATCCTTACATATTTAAATTATAATCACTTGACGCATAAATATATTACAGGATGGCCAGTGCTTTCTGCTATTATGGTGTGGTGCTAATGACAACTGAACTTTTTGATACATCAGCCGATCAATGCGGTGAACAAGCTGCTGAACTAATCCAAGAGCGTCAGTGTTTAATAAACTGCCAGCTCAGCCGAGGCGATTACATGGATTTACTTTGGACAACGCTAGCAGAATTTCCCGGTATCTTCTCCACCATCTATATTATTGAAAAGGTTGGCCGCAAAAAGACTATGGCCTTTCAACTAGTAATGTTTGCGGGAGTCGTATGCTTTCTCGGTCGGGCTTGCCATCTCAGCCGTCTCGTACTTACGATTGGTTTATTCCTTGCTCGCGGTCTTATAGCTGGTGTCTTTCAAGCAGCGTACGTTTATACACCAGAATTGTATCCCACCTACCTGAGATGCACTGGTGTAAGTGCGTGTAGTGCAATGGCTAGATTAGGAGCGATGGTCACACCTTATATCGCTCAGATTTTATTAAGGTGGTCTGTACCAACAGCTATGGGCACTTACGCCCTCACGGCGTTGTGTGCGGCTTTCGCTATCATTGCTCTACCCGCAGAAATTAAAAAGTCTTAATTGTATGACAGAGTTTTAAAAGGGAGAAAGAAAGGTTCGAATTATTGCTTCCATTATTTGATTTTTGAGAAATTTATCTTTCATATTATTGTCTATTCCTTGGTGTAATGAAACTGTACTTAAGTATTTAAATAGTCTTATACGTAATTTTTTATATGTTCTATTTGCAAAAGTACGTTAGTTTATCTATTTATTACAGAGGCTAGTATCTTTAATAAAACTAGTTTTTTTTGCATATTATAAAGTAGAACTCTAGATTTTTCTCATAGTCATAAAAAATAAGTAAAGGAAGATAAGTTTGAGTTGTACTCTTGAGAGGATTTTAATTTTACTGAATGACTGAACATCTAATTTAATATAATGGGATTTTTAATTATTTTTTTTTATAAGTGGTGAAAAATTGTTTTTAACATAAAATATTTAAAATTTTTGTTACTCTAAAAATTAATTTTATACTAAAAATGATGCATTTGTTTTTGTTAAAATATGATACGTAATTTGTACGTAACTTGATTCTAAGTATATAATCTTACTAATGTTATCTTTAATATTTTTTTATATTTGTTAGTTATTGTAAAATTTTGTACATAGGTATTTTTATAATTAAAAATAACAAACTTCTAAGGCATAAACAGTGTTTATTTACTTACTTTAACTTACATAAAAATAAATTGTGAAGTAGTTTCACAATAACAGACTCATAGATTTTTCGATATCGAATAGTTTTCTAGTAATTATAACATTCCTCGCGCAGATAAGCCATTTCTAGCATCATCGAATGTTATCCAATTTTCGCAAAAAAATTTGTCACAGTCTTTGGTATACCTAGAAGCTTGTCGTACTTTTATAAAAAATAGAAGCTCTGAATTTTGGTCACAGTTATTACAGCGTTATCTTGAAGGTACATTTTCGCGGAAGCAAGCAAGCACCGTCGCGGTAGATCGAGCCACAGCATGACCAGTGATGGACTCCTGGGTGCCCCGGATGTCCATGACCGCAGCCCTTATATCCACCTAAAATCAGAGAAAAACTTTGATCTACTTCCAAATTTTAAACAGAAGCAAAAGGAGAAGCAAAAGCTTGACAGAATTTGTACAGGTGCAATGAGCGGCTTTAACAAAGTAAATTCTATTTGCAGTTAACATTCGAGTTAATTGATGTTTTATACCTGGCATGGTTCCATTGCAAGCACAAGTGGCTTCTTTCTTGCCCCCACTTGAGCAGAATGTACAACAATGAAAAATCCCGCTGTGCAGTGCTCGTAATACGCTTTTGTTTGCACTATTATTAAACCGACCTGAAATCACGCAAGAAAATCTTGTTATCGAAATTCATTTATAATGCAGAAAAATATCGATGTGATTTTTTTTCTTCTAAAAAATTTGTAAAAAAATTTACCTTGAGAGTCGATCGCGACTCCGAGAAACTTTAATCGCTTTAAAATTATTCTCTTCAAGCTGAGTATCTCCACGTCAGAGCCGTTCGCAAGCAAATCTTCGCCTATAAATATAGCGTCTATCAAGTATCTTGCTCTCCGGAGTCGTGAAAATTCTTGGATTCTTTCTCTTGCTTCTCTCGAATGCGACGATATAGTCGATCGGCTCCGAACGTGACAAGTTTGAGGAACACTAATAACAAACAGGAATTGTTTTTCGCAATTCAATTAGAATAATAATTCAAAAATGCAAATGCTGCTAATTTTGATTTTTACGATTATGCATGCAGATATAAATTTAATTTAAAAATAAAAGAATATTTTTATCTGCATTTTTGAGGCTAAATTATTTTTAAATTCAGTATTTGGCGTCGTGATTCAGTTCACCCAAATAAACTTTTTTTATGACATTTTAACAAAAAATAAAAATTGTAAGAAGAGAAATTTTATCATTCCACGTTAATCTAAAACCTCGAAGTTTCATGAAGTATTTCTTATCTTCTTTAACTTCTTTTAAGAGTATGTTTTTGAGGATATCATTTGTCAACGTCACAAATTAAGAAGTATGCTTTGAATACATTGATTATAGAGATAAGTTAAAAACGAGACAATGAATTTATATCGTTAGACTTTACTTAGCTACGTGTAGCTATTTTTAAGCAGTCTTTATTAATAATTTCAAAAAGCAAGTTAAATTCTATTTTTGCTTCTGTAAAAAAATAACCTACTTTCAAATTTCCGCAATAAAAATAGAAAATTATCAATGATTTTTTATGTTTCTCCCAAATACTTTTATAAATTTGCAACAAATTTAACTCACCTGTCCCTATCAATCTCAAAGGCCGTCTGCGCCCTGCTTACGTACGCATCAGCTCCTTCGAATACCCTCTCATTGTACTCTGTCAGCAGCGAGTTGAGCAGCGTCCTCGCCCGCCTGAGCGCAGTGGTCAGCTGGACGGCGGCCCTGGCCCCGGCACTGGCGGCGTCCTCGCTCGCGTGACCGCGGTGGCTGCCCTGCCACATGCACTCCTTGCAGGTGACCTGCTGGCAGGCCAGGCAGTGAAACCTCAGAGGATGGGCTGGGTGAGCAAGGCAAACTGCTACGCGTCGAATTCGTTTAGCCTCCCAGAGGGGTCGAACCCGGTGAGGCCGAGAGGGATTGCTCTGGTGCTGGGACTCGTGCTCCTGACCGCAGTCTTGGCAAAAGTTGCACAGGCAGGTGGGGCAGTGCTGCGTTGCCTGCGGAAGAAATGGTCTCTCGGTTTAATTCTGGGCGGAGGTCGTATCGTCGTTGAGTAAATTTCTGATATTTAGCTATCATATAATAAATATTCTACTATTTATAATTAAAAAAAATAATTGTAAATTTTAATTTATTTGAATTGTTAATTTCTTTAACGATTCTGAATTCATTTGCAGACGTCGTTATCTTAAAATCAGATAATCCAGTTTTTTATTAAAGAGATTACAAACCTTATTATTACACGTTATCATCATAAATCACCGAGTGTTAATTAACACCCGATCCTACTAAAAAAACAATAACGAAAATCCCGCAACAAAATTACAAGTTTTCTTAGCGACTCTCCAACTTTACAACTCACGTTCATTAGGACGTAAAAAAAAAGCGAACGCTTCAAGAATAGGCTTTTTAACGACGGTTTACCTGCACCTCATCAGGACAGGCATCGCAACAAATGGCTCGCTGAGAGAGCCGCCGTCGAACCGCATAAATAACGAGCCGATGCTGCAGCGAGTAATGGGGAGGCGGGACAGGTGAGCCGTATTTTGGAAGCGGAAAGTCGCACAGCGGACAGCCTTCTACCTGCCTGTGGATCTGGTAACCATCGCCAACGTCGTCTCGCACGAATCGAGATAACCCTGAAAGCAGTTTTTTCAATTATTTTTTAAGTAAATTCATTGAAAAACATTGTGTTTTTTACTTTAAATTGATTATTTATTATCATCATTTTCGGCTACTTCAAATCTTAAAAATATTTCTTGATAAAGTTTAGAAATTTTTTATTTTATCAGCATTTCTTAGATTTTTAGGAATTATCTTGGCTAAAACAAATCAAATTTTTTATCTATTAAAATATAACCAATTCATTTTTTGGACGCATAAATGTAATATTTTCAGTTTTGTTCCGTCTTGAATTTAAAAATCCAAAAATTCACGTCTAAATTGTTTAAAATCCTGGTAAAAATTTTACCGTGATAGTCCTTGCTCATAAATTCATTGACGCAATTATTGCAAACCGAGTGCAAGCAGGGCAGCAATCTGGGCTCTTCCATTTTGTTGTTGCATTTGGGACACCAAAAGTCCTGCTCGTGCAACTGATCGTAAACCGAAATAGCTCTCCTCGCGACGTTAATTTCATTTTGCTCCTCCGTCGTTGGGCAGCAATTGTACGCGCTCGTCGAGGAGGGTACCGCATTGTTTTGATTGCTCGATTGCGAGCTCTTCGTGTACGGAGACTTTTCCCTGAAAAAATGAATCGATTAGGAAGAAGATTGGACGGAAGCTCTTGGTTTGACTTACCTTTCCAAATCGCTGGAAGCTACCCGGGATTTTCGAGGGTTTCTGCACTTCCAGCTGCCGAATATGAAAGTCTCTTTCCCTCCTTTGATTTTGTTTGGCTCATTGTTGCTTTCCTTATCCATCAGGGTGATTTACAGGATTGTGTCCCATCGGTATCGTTCGAAAAAGGCTCCGAAGTACGCTGTGCTTTTTGTTTTACGATTAGATTTCATTTTTATGAATGAAAAACCTGCAAAAGTTTCAGTAATAAAAAAAGATTTTGTAACTGAATATTTTTAAAATATTAACTAAAAATACACTCTTATAAATGTTTGTTCAATAAAGATTGTCTTCAATTCTATAAAGATACAGAACCAATATTTCAATTGACATTTACCCAGAAGCTTCGAGATAATTTAAGAGAGATTCGAAAGTCTCGATAAATTATTTGCGCCGATTCCAACTAAAATTACTCTCTGTCACCGAAAACAAATTATCACGTAGGCCGAAATCCGTTAAACTGACAATCTTATTTTACCATTCTCAGTCGATCCCTGCACCCAAAACGTCAAAATAAAACATTACGTCACAATTATTATTACCGTTCGAACACGTACCTCCACAAATCGCAATCAGCGAGGTAACCAAATTTCAAAATCACTGTGCTTAAAAATACGGTTAATCGAGCTCTATTTACACCGCACTCAATGCCACTCAAACATTGCAGGTTCGAGAGACGAGGTTTCACAGGAGGCAGAGAAGCTGCGAAGTGTTATTTACCTGATTTACGGAAAAATGTTTACGTCGCAGCGCTAAATGCTCCGATATACAAAGCCAATTTTAGCAGAAGACAAGTTAGTCGGGGAGGGCAAAAAGAAAGCTTTACACGCACGATAGTGTCTATTTCGATGAAGCTTCGAATGTCCGTGCCACACGCTGCGCAAGCTCCGGATAGCGCCGGAGCTATTTTTGGCTGCTTTCGGCGGGAAAACGTCTATTTCGAAAGAAACTGAGGAGATTACGTATTGCTAATAAATTGGATTGTATTGTACGGCATTTATTATAAAAACTATTAAAGAATATGATACCATTATTTGAAGTTTATATGCAGGTGTACCTTTGCATTTTGAAAACAACACGAATGTTTTATAGACGAAATTAAAATTAGCTCGATGTGTAATAAAATGTTTTACAACATTTTTATGATAGATAGATGTAAGTAATAAAGACAAAGTAGTGAGTGAAAAACTTTAGTTCCTTGAGTGTTAAAATGATACTATAAACTTGTTAAATATTTTATCAGATCGGGTTCAAGATTACTTCAGATCAAGTTAACTTACGTATTTGCTAAAAGAAACTTGAAACATTTTTACTTGAAAATTGTTTAATAGTTTAACAATACTTAGAGTGTATATAAAAAAAGAATATTGTGTAATTAAGTATAGGATTGTTAATGTAATAATTTCTATAGAAAAATATGCACGTGTATAATTATAGATTTACAGATAAACTTGAAGATATTGAAAATAATATATTTGCTTAAATTATTTTATCCCTGTACAGATTGATTTGCCGAAAGAACAAATTAATTTGCAAAGCCATGAAAACAACCTGTATCCAGTAAAGCGGAATGTTCCACTTTGCTAATTGGACTAGTTGATATGATTACAGCAAAGCAGTGAATCATCGACTCATCGTTCACCCTCCTAAAATATCAAAGAACTGAAAGTCAATTTACACGCAGACGTAAAACTGCGCAATAAAATTCAAAAGGAAAACCGTTGACAGTGTTGAAGAAATCGACCCTATCCTCGGACCTTTCTTAAAATTTGTGAAAAGCTGCGCGCGCAGACACGACTTCGCTCCAGTTCCAACGTTCCCTGCGTCTCGTAAACGCGCGCAGCCTCGCTTGGGTAGTAGTCGTCCCACGTGACCCCGGACGTCCAATCAGCTGTTCGACTTTGTGCTGCCGCCAAGTTTCCAATTCGTGCAGTGCAGCACATCGTCCGTCCTTATTCAGTTGCAGGCGCGCGCGTTCGCAGTCGTATGTGCGGGTGCATCGTACGTCGTCCGGTCTCTCTTCAGGCTCTCTTACATACTCGTGCACCTATTCACACGGACTGGGTTAGCGCGCCAGCGTAGAGAGAGAAGGCGAATCGAGGTAGGATCGAGCGCGCGCGCGTTCGCCCCCGAAACGTCGCCGGCCCGCGAGGCCCCCACGAGCTGTGCCGAGCGCCGAGTGAGAGAGAACTGAGCTACGCACCGCCGCCGCCGCAACTGCCGTCCCCGGAAATCCAGCCGCCCCCTGACCTGAGCGCCCAGGTCATCCGCGCCCCTCGAGCCCCTACCAGCGAGTGCCCAGGCTGAGCTTGAGCCACTAAACGCGGGCCCAGAGCACGATAATAAAAGCGCGCGCGCGTCGCGCCATTTTGGAGCCAGCGTGCTGTGCGCTGCTTTGCTCTGCTGCTGTGCTGCGTACCCGAGCCTTTCGCGAACCCGCAAGGAGGCGAGGAGGCTGCTGCCGGAACCCGGCTGTCCCGAGCTCGTCTGCTATGAGCCTGAGCAAGCGAGGGAGTAGTGCAATTTCGACCGAGAGCATCCGCCAAGAACGTCGTGCCCAGCAGCTGCACTCCGGGGCTTCGGGCTTCTGAAGCACTGGGAGCGAAAAGAGGGCCAGGATCCGGCAGGAGGCCGTGCCCGAAGACGCTGCGGTTCGAGAGCCGCGCCACATGTCGTCCGCGACGATGACGCAACAAAACAAAACCATGAACTTCCTCATACACGACGCCAACGGTGAGCGGATGTTGCTTTGTTTTTTACCGAGCTTTTCCGGGAGGATGTGGCTTTTGGGGAGTTATTTGGGGCTGGGTTGTCCAGCTGACAGATGGGGAAGTGGGATATGCTGTGGGAACAAGGGCTTTTTTTTTTGCTCTGTAGCTACTGAGGTCTTAAAGTTCTCTTGCTTCTTTCTGCGATGGAGAGGTTTGTTAGCACAGTTCTGCTAATGGGCCTCTTACGGTCAAGTAGGATTATCAGAATTTGTTGTGTTATTTACTTTTTTTAGGGAAGGCTTATTCGCAGTGGTATGGGTTCTTACCTTGATTAATTGTTCGTAAAATTAGCTGGTACATGAGGAAGATTCTTGGCTGGTATAAAAGTAAACATGAGTGCTATATAGGTTTATCAAATAGTTAAGTTAGACATTTGCTTATATATAGATGATATTTTTTGAGTTTCTGTAGAATTAAGATAGACAGTAGTTCATGAGTTGAATTAAAAGTTTTGTTTGAAATCGCAAGAAATATAAAAGTAGACACTTTTAATGACAACTGCTTATCATTATGAAAATGCAAATGTAAATTTTCATGAATTCATGAATATACTGCAAAGATGATCTTGATTAACTAAATGAAACATGTGAGACACTAGCACATATAATCTTTTGAATAATTTAAAGATATCTCAGTTGATTCTGTTAAAATTTAAAATGTAATTTTTTAATTAAAACGCTTCATTTTCAACAAGTTTTTATTTTGAAAAATTCTGTTTTATAACAATATTTACAAGTTTTTTGATAATGTAAATTTATTCAAATTCTTTGAATATTTCTTACAGGGCATCCTCAAGTTATTAAAGTGGTTCAAAGTAACACTTCCAACAAAGCCCTAAGTGGTATTGTTGGAACTGCTACTGCAGGAGGAGTAAAGGTTTTCAAAGCACCTGGTCAAGAGGCTCAGGTATGTGTTTAATTGTTAATATCTATAATTATTAAGAAACTATTGTTTTTATCATCCAAGACACTAAAGTTGATTATTAATATATGGGGTGTTTAATTCTTTTTTTTTAATTTTATTAATTATTGGTCTTTTTTAAATTTTATTATTTTTTTTTTATTTTTGCTCTAAAATGAATTCTTAAACTATTTATTTTAATATTTATTATTAATATAAAAAGAATTTTTGTATCTTGCAACATGTGGAATCTCTACATGCTTAAGATATCTATGTATTGATTATTTTACATAATAGGTTCAGAGAAATTATTATTTCGGGAAAAAAAATGTATGATTTTATTACTAAAGTTTTTTTTAAATTCCTGAAAGGGTTTATGAACAATTAAATGTACATAGATTTTCATGTGTACCTTGAAAAATAACCTATAAAACTGTAAGAAGATTGCTTTTATTCTTGCAGTAAAAAGATATCTTGGTCTAATACTATTGAATATAAAACAAATCTATTAATAACTACAAATTTATTTATACAAGTTTAATTATTTCTATGAAGAAATAAGCAGTAAAAAAATTGTACATTTTGCTCAGGTTTTGACTTCTGGTACTCAAGTTCTTAGGACTATAAGTTTTCCAAATGCAACAAATACTGGTCAGCGTACGTACTGTTTGTTTATTTTATTTGTTTTATAACATGTTTCATAAAATTAAAATTAAACTTCTTTCTTTTAGGAGTTCTGACTATACCTTTAAATGCAAAGGTACAGACGGTACCAACAATGAAACCTGCTGACCCAATGGTTGCTAAAACAATTCAACTTGCAGCAACTCAACTGGTCTGTTCATTAAATAATCTTTTACAGATTTTTCAATAGATTGATTGAACTTGTATTTATTTTAAATTTTGTTGATTGCAGCAACAGGGAAGTAATCAGCAGTTGATTAAAGATGCTTCAGGTAAAACTTTTGTCAGTCCCATTTTGGATCACACAGGAAACCGAAAACGTCAGGATACAGAAGGTAGTGATTTTGTTCCTGAATATCCTTTCAGTAAGCGCAGGAAAACAGAGAAAGTTGGAAAAGGTCTTAGACATTTCTCAATGAAAGTTTGTGAAAAAGTAAAGAAAAAGGGAACCACATCCTACAATGAAGTAGCAGATGAATTGGTAGGTGAATTCACAAATCCAAACCATGCCAATTCACTAACTGATCAGGTAAATTTTTCAGAAATTTGGTTACTAAATAGACTTTTAAAATTGTCAAATAATAAAAATTAATAAAATCTGTTTAAATTTAAAGCAATATGATCAAAAGAATATCCGGAGAAGGGTTTATGATGCATTAAACGTGCTCATGGCAATGAACATCATTTCCAAAGAAAAGAAAGAGATTAGGTGGCTTGGATTACCAACCAATTCTCGTCAGGAGTGTCAGTCGCTTGAAAAAGATAAAAAGAAGAAAATTGAAAGAATTAAGGCAAAAACACAACAGCTACACAGAATCATTTTACAACACATTGCTATAAAGAACTTAGTCGAACGAAACCGAATTAATGAGGAGAAATATGGCTCACCAAAGCCAAATTCTGCAATTCAGTTGCCATTTATTATTATCAACACAGATAGAAAGACTGTTGTAAATTGCAGTATTTCTAATGACAAGTAAGTCTTAGCTAATCAGACTAATTTCTTTTAAATTTTGTATTAATTTTTTCTAAATTTTTTTTCAATTTTTAGAACTGAGTACCTGTTGAATTTTAATGATAAATTCGAAATACACGACGACATCGCAATTTTACAAGAAATGGGGTTAGATTATGGTAAGTAGACATTTTAAAAAATTTAAAAGTAATAACAAAGTAATATTTTAGCATACCAAAAGATTATGCAGGTTTGATATTACATTAATTTATTTTATTTTTCATTGAAATCCTACAAGCTAATTCTATTTTCTAATTCACAATAGGTTTGGAGAAGGGAGATTGCTCAGATGAAAATCTTCTTAAAGCCAAAGCTATGGTTCCAAAGGCCCTTGAAAAATATGTTGAACGTAAGTATTATAATATTTTTCATATTTTATTGCAATTTTAGTAGCAGAAAGTGTGTACAATACGAATGACTTATTTTCAGAAATGGCATCTGGAGATTTGGAGAAATTCATACCTGTCACAATCCCAGGACCGAGTTCGTCTATAAGTGATATTGATATTAAAGTGGAAACGTCTCGGCCGCCATCATCTTCTCGTACATCTCTATCAGAAGATGCTTTGTCACCACCTTCACAATTCTCGGAAGATGAAGAAGAAGAAGAAAGCGACCAGGATGATCAAGTTGACAGTGACCTTGAAATGAACTAGCACTTTATTGATTTTCTCAAAAGCTAGACACAGGGTTCGCTCTATAAATAAAAGCAAATTTCTCTTCAAGAAAAAGACAGTGAAACAATTACCGAGTCGTTTCAAGCATCGCCTTGATGATGATGCCATAGAATCGGATATTCGTTTATTCGCGGTACCTTGTGGTATAACGTCTGTAGACCTCGTGAGACCTCTGTCGGTGTGTGCGTTGCTGATTATGGTGTTTATCGTTATTGCGAGTTTTTAAGGGTATTACTCAAATACGTGACAACGGTATTGTGTATAATTTTTCCAAGTTATTTTTACAAGATTTATAAAAAAATATGCATGTTTAATGTAGAAAGGAGAGATAAAAGATATGAAAGTGAGGGCTATAAAAAAATTATTATTAAACATTTATTTAGAATGTGTCTCGTATTTGAGTGAACAACGTGTATTGTTAAAAACGAATTTTTGCATGTAACAAAACCGAATCATTGGCAGGGATACTGAATAGATCTTGTGTGAATTTTGCGTCGACTGGGGCCAACCAACAACACGTAGAGAAAAAGAAAAAAAAGTTGAAAATATAGAAAAATATAGAAAATACAATTTTGTTTCTTTAATGCATAGCTCAGAAATCCCGGATTTTTTTCACCATAAATAAAAGTCCATAATGATGATCTAAATTAGTCAAATTAAATGAGTGCAAAACGAAAGCATCAGAATCTTACTTGACAAATATGCAGAGTGACTGAAAAGAAAATGGAAGTTCGGTGCTATTTTAATAGCGCATCGTCCTACAGGTTTATATGCCTAGTATAAATGTATTGTAAATTATAATCTTATAATTATATATACGGTACATGTATAAAATATAACTACTACTACTCATTTTTCTTATGGCACATTTATATATCTCTGTGGTACAAAACAGAATACATTATGATAAACGGACTCGCGTCTGCCTCAATTTTGAAGTATAAATAAATTGTAATACTATTACAAAAATATGCTCCTTATTAATTAATCTTTAAATGCACCTGTTATTTGAGATAAGAAACGCGTCATTTCTGCCTAAAATGAAATAGAAAATGTGCTGATTTTTTATAAAAAAAAAAAAAATTATAATTTAGCTTGATATATATCTCAAGGGTACAATTGACACTGCAATGTGAAATTAAATATGAAAAATATTTTGGCTAAAGGTTTTAGACAGTGCTGAGAGGACAAAAAGCTAGTGCTTAACTTTGCGAGTGCGAATATTACTTTTAAGTCTTTTTTATAGCATTTTCTGTCTTATTAAGCTTTAAGAAATGACTTATTTTTACGAATCAACATCAAAAATTATCTTTAAAATGTACATACCTTTATAGGATATATTATCAAATAAATTGATATTATTGAAGGTATTAGTTTTTGTATTGTGACAAGTTATTACAATATTATTACATTTATTGCATTGCTTTATTAATATTTTAAAGAAAGTACATGTATGTTAGACCTGAACTTTGAATATGATAAAATAAAATTAGATCACATTTTTATCACAATGTTTATTCATGTTTAAACCTTTTCAATGAACATAAACCACTTGCAAGTAAAGTTATTGGCCACATTTTTTTTGCAAACTTTATTGAATTTCCGTTCAGTCTAGATCTTCATCGTCGTACAAATCGTCAAAATCTATAAACAAAAACAAACAATTCTGAAAACTTAACAAATCATAGAATCAACGAATATATTTGTTGATAAAACTGTTTTCTTACCATTGAAAAAATCAGCATGAACTGTTTTCTCGTCACCTGTGATGTCTATCATAATAGCTCCAGATCCCCCAGGCTGAAAAAAAGGGTTTTATTACTTTGAATGACAGGCAACAATGGTAAGCTAGCAACAATAGACGATGGTGTGACTTTACACTTTCTTCCATGTTCTCGGTACCAATTTCGAAAGTAAAGCGCCCTACGCCTTCAGGGAACATTTCATCAGCGACCAAAGGGGTTGGTTTCATAATCGCTTTCGAAAACTAACGATGTAAACACAGGCTCAACGCTTTTCGAGACGTAACAGAAATTTCTAGACTTTTGAGGTTATAATTTGATTGGTCCAACGCTCTGGTGAACGCGAGTGCGAGGACAACAATGAAGTTGACGGCAGACTAGCACGTAATAGAATGACTGGACGTTGGCTGAGCTTGGACAAATTTCGGTATTCCTGTCGTTCAAGATTTGATATTCCTCACAATCCTCACCACCTTTGCGAATTTTGTAGAACTAAAAATAGTACGTAAAATGTTATTTGAACTAGTAAAAAGTGTGATGCAAATAAGTTTGATATTTTTTTTAATTGACATAAAAGAACACAAAAGTTTAAGTTAAATAAATATTTATATACTAGTTATGTAGATCTCGCTCCTAACGCCGCTCGACAATGCGAAAAATGTAAAAACTTATTAAAAGTGTAAAGACTTATTAACTGTTAATTTCTGCGATCCTCTTTAGAAGTTATAGCTTATATCTATAATATTAATATAATTAAGAACGATGTTACGTTTTTGCTTTTAGTCACTTTTAAAAGTTTAAATTATATTGAAAAAGTCAAACTTTTAGCATGTAATTAAATCTTTATACCTGTTCAGTTGATTTTAAATAAAAATAATAGTTTGCCCATAAAATTAGTAATGAAAAATTAGCTTAAAACTATATCAATTAAAGAACATTTTTTCCTGTCATTATTAGTTTGAAATTATCATTTATTAAAATATATATTATCAGGAAAGAAACCGTGACGAATCAAAAGAAATGCGAGTGCAATATGTACGTAGATAACAATAAAAGAAGCAGATCGAGTCATGCCCAAGTTCGATTTCCATTGAAAGCGATGTAGCTCGCTGTTTTTGTCTTTCCTTGCTGCAGTCTACTTCTATTTTTCTTACGTATTATTACCTTATAAAACTTTACAGTTTGTCAGTGTGATTACTTAATTTCTCAACCAGAAAATTCTTAAAAATTTGTCATTTTATGAATTGAAATAAAAATCCTTGCTTTTAAAAATATTTCAATGTTATTTTAAAAAGGTTTTACAAATAATTTCCAAATTGTTAACATAATACTAATACACATGCAAATCTGAATATAGCGTAATATATTTCATAAAATACAACAAAGGTCTTTACCATTGCAATTGCAACCTTCATTTACATTCTTAATGAATTACTAATAAAGACTTGCATAAAACTCGTTATAATAAATAAGAAAAATGATTAAAATCATCATCACCATGTGCCCAGAAATAACTATGAAATAAAGAACCTAATATGTCTTATATGACTGCATGCCTCGTTAAATGAATCATATTTTTATTACGTCCTTGCAGATCTGATTTCAATGATTTGCCTGCGTGTTATACTGACAAATGAAATTTATATGGTAGCCTTCTTCGCGAACCGGTTACAAATATTAACTGGCACTTTAAAAAAATATTTCGAAAGGCCACTTCTTCAAGAAGAACTTCAACCCAAAATTTTATACATTATTTCAATTCCTTTGATTAACTAATCGTCGCACACGGAGCCTGTTAAATCAATTAACTTTCTAATGAGTATCAAATTAGACATTATCGCTGTAATACGGCAGACCATAAACTTTTTTTACCTTGGATTAAGGATTTAAAAAAGAAAATAAATCGAATCGCTTCTTATTTTAGAGAGCATCATCTAAAATTATCTTGAAATAATTATACTAAGAAAAAAAAAGAATTCTTACGAAAGAAAGTTCTAATTAACCAGAATTCCGAACACTCAACTAAATTCAAGCCTCTAATAATAGATCCCGATTTCAGATGTCAGTCATGTAATAATTGATACCCGCTTTGTGTAATACGTGTTCAGATCATTATCGTCTGAATAATATTAAAATTGCCAAAGTTTTATGTAACGAAGCTTAATAACTTGCCCTCGCGGACATTTTTATCTTTTCGGGATTACTGTTCAAGTATTTACAGAATTATTATATCCTCAATTCGCAAGCATTAATAACGTAGCAATATTTTTTGCGAATTTCTCCAAATTAGCCAACAACTCAGGCAAACAAGTCATAAACGATCTGCACTATTTCATACATCGTTTTACTTTTCCTGTTATTTTGTAATTCCTACTAATAATGGTTATTTTAATATTATTTAATACTTTCTTTTATTTACAACCTGGGCATTATCTTCAAAATGATAGAAAGTTTGAGCAGAAGACTGAGACTTTTCATTTATTAATTTCGTTGAAGTATTTTTCAAAGTACATAATACTTTCGGAAAATCATTTTGAAATTTCTATTCATCTTTGCTTTTTATTAATAAATTGTTGCAGTAAAGTGATTAAATCTTGTTTCACAACTTGTTTACACGTGATTGTCCAAAGCTCCTGAATTAAAAAATTTATTATTAATTTAGCATCTTTATTTACAGTTGCAAATAAATGTTGGCTGCGCCATTAATTCGGTAAACGTCATAAGGCAATAAAAACGAATAGCCTATTGATTTAGAATAAGGCATGAAAATTAATTGACTATGGCGAGTCATTGTTTAATCCAGTGAAAACATTTAATATTTAACTCTTACTTAAAATTTTTAATAACTTTTTCAATAATACTTCCAAGCAGATTGAAATTGCTGGATTATTATCCATTCTTCTAGCATTTCTTTGCTTCACTGTTTTTGTCCCTATTATATTATTTGTTTTATAATTAATCAATAAAATAAAGAATTAACAATAATAAAATATTTTTCCTCAAAATAAAACCCGTCTACAAAAGAATCCAGTAGGAAACAAAATAACAGTATACAGGAAATAAAAGTGTTACAGAATTGTGGTCGAAATCTGATAAAAAACAAGACACACGTAATCACCTCAGACATCCCCGATGCATAAACAGAATAAACGTAGCAAAACCCGCTTGGAAAGCATCCATATTCATTAAATCCAAAAAGGAGGCTCGAACAACGAACAACAATAATCAAGCGGCATTTCCAATCGGCCGTAAATCTCTCGTAAAAACTGTCGCAATCGCGTCTCTAAAAGCAGGAGGCAATAAAAGAAAAGCCTCCTCGGCGTCTACTACCATTAAAGTCAGGGAAATTTTCGCGCGTCTCGGTAACTTAAAATATATTTATCCACGCCGCATCGACGGACTTGCGGAGAGAAGAAAATTGATCGTCCGCGGCCGCCGGGGATAACTCGTGACAATCTTTCTTGCGAAATTCTTGAAAAAGCACGAGGCGAAAGGGAGAGAACACACACGCAAATGAGATCCCGAAAAGATGCGCGCTGCCGTACATCATGTGATTTGCGAGACTTTTTCTCGCGATCCGAGGTCATCGAAAAATTTAAGATCGACTTCGGATGGGTAGGCTCATTAAGTGGAGAGGTGTAAGTGTGCTCAATGCGTTGGTATTGCTTTGTTGTTGAGGAGGAATGATGGATGCTTTTTTAGCCTCTTGAATATTGAATATTGACGTTTTCAGAGGATTTTGCAAGGTGAATAAAAAAATTTTGAAGTTCTTTTGTTGTTTGAAAGAAGATTAACTTGTTAGTTTATTGGGAAATATAATAAATGCAAATAAAATAATATTTTGTACACGAAATGGGGATACAATCTAAAAGGTTCTAGATTCAAATTAATGAATGGCTATTAAATAATAATCAAATATTTAATATTTAAAACTGCATTAAAAATGAATTAGATTAAACATATTTTGATTAACGTCTGTCAAAGTGTCAAGTAATGTTATGTTTCATATTCATTTTTATATACATATAATTGAGATGAAGCCATCAAATTTGTAGGTTTTTGCCTTCCGTCATTTATTTTAAACGCTCACTTTTTAACTTAAAAAGTGATGCAGTCAACTATACTCAGTATTTTATGACACGTCGCATAGAATCCATAAAAAAATTACAACTTCTTCAAAAGGCAGATAAAGCATTTATGTGACCCAGAGAAATGAAATTGAAGGATAGCAAGTCTTTGAGTCTTTGAGAAATTATCTTTACAATGGCAAAAACTTTAATTCATTTCGCGCACTTTGAGTTTCACGATTGGAAGAAAATGCGACTTAATCGACCTGAATTTAGGAGATAATTTTCTTAAAATTGACGTCGCAATAAAAATCTCATAGAAAGTTGATGATAGATTGATTTTTTTTTTGGAAAACTTTCGTGAATTAATTAGTGCAGAAAAAAGCAATAAACAATTAAACTTGAAATACAGCGCTGAATTTTATTGCACTTTTAGAGGTGAGCAAAAAGCTTTCCGAACAAATTAGTAGTTTCTTCTTTGATGATGACTGAAACAACCTTTCTAATTATAGATCTGAATTTTTTTCGTACTTAACAATACTGTCAAAAAATATATAAGCTAATAGGGTCATGATTTTAATTTTAGCATTGCTACGTCGTAAGCGATAAAATCATTAAATGCAAGAAAGTTACCGGTTTTTGACCTTTTTTTTTAGTGCGAAATACCGGCCGATTAACTTTATTATGTAATGATGCTATCCTGCGAGAAAAGATGCAATACAGAGCCTTTTGCGTTGAATGAGATAAATAAATAATTGTAGCAAGAGGCGGTAGAATTTAGCTTTTAATGCAGCAATTTTCTAATGGCCGAAGAGTCAATAACTTGGTTGAATGCATTATAATAAGGAGAAAGTATTAAAATATTTTAGTTTATACGCCGGTAAAAAGTTTCCGATATCTAAAGAAGAATTCAAAATAAATTTTTTAAACTCTTCTCAGATTCTCAGAGACTTATAAAGTGGGGATAAGCGTAGAAAATTAAATTGAAAGGGTTCTAAAAGTATGAAAGAATGCCTTACCTAAAAGTAAGATTAAATAAATACCGCAAATTCCTTTATAATATTAAAAAGTATTATAATTGGAATAAATAATGAATTTTATTTACGTAATTTCACGGAGTTGAAAGGATAGATTGCATTCGACCGCAAGATCTTTAGAATAGATTTGAGTAAAAGATGTAGATGAAAATCAAAGCCATTATCGGTGCATCATCTACACTCGATGATTTGTTAGACGACAAGTAAAATGTAGTCTCTTTTGCGCAACGGCAAACAGTACAATTAAACAAAGTAATCCATCAAGTTTTGAAAAAACCCATAAATCTTTTGTATCCGCAGTTGATCAACTAAAGCCAGCTTTTCACGAAAGCTCGTGTTTCTTCTTTACTTTTCAGCGAAGCCCTCATCCATAATTCACGCCCCGAGCCGCCGAGTCTCGATCTCCTCGCACACAACAAACGACCCCATATTACAAAATCCGAGGCAGGAAACAAAGAAGACGTGCCCGAATCCAGCTCAATACAGAATACCGGATCGCCGGGCGCAAAAAGCCAATCCGAAAATAACCAAGAAACTCTGTCGGAAAAAGAAGAAGGAGCCAGCTCGAGATCGCGAGCAGAAGCGAGAGAGGGAGAGAGAGAGAGAGAGAGCCAAAGTGGGCCTTAGCGGTGCCGAGCGGTGGGGGGTGGGGGACTGAAGACCCGCGACCGGGAAGAAGCGCCGGGGAGTGGGGGGAGAGGCCGCGAGGAGGCCCCTCCACGCCGCGGCGGGAGGAAAGGTGGGATTAATTTAGGTTACTCGTAGCATCAGGGAATGTGGGCCGACTATATACTGAGTCGTCGCCCGCGCCCGCCGGTTCATTCCTTTCGAGTATTTCCGATTCGCAAGATCGACCGGACTCTCCTCTTCTTCGACGCAGACTGCAGACAGGTGCATCGAGCGCTCCACGAGGCGAGGCTTTGCATTTTTTTCGAGTGTCTCCGTGGCGACGCTTCTCTTTTCGTATCCACAGCTGACGTTTGGTGAGTTTTGTTTTTCAGTTTTTTTCGATTTTTAATTATTTATTTACGATATTTCGAATGGAGCTTTTTTAAAAGCGAAGCAAATTGATTTGTTTTAAAATGAGTTATTTTTTGTTTTTAATTATAACATACATGTAAACAAAATTTCTTTACTCGCCAAGTACATCACACGTAAACACAATCAACATCCATCACCTATGATTAAACAGGTGTGATTAAATACGCTTCGCCAATATTTCCGTATCGCATCTACGGATTAGATGAACGAACGAATAAAAAAGTCGATACATTAACCCGAAGGCGCGAATGAAAACCTCGAAAACATCCGTTACATTCCTTTCGTTTCTCGGGCATAATTATTTCCCACTTCCTGTCCTCCTCGCTCCGCAAAATCGGAGCATCGATCAGTCATTTTCAAAGCCTCGCAATTAATTCGAAAACGCAAAGGAAAAAATGCATATTCGCCGCCTGCGTGGGAGAGTCCGTTGAACCCGCGGCACGAGGAATTCGAATTTCGCGCCACTCGGCTTACTTACCTATTTCCGGGTCTATCATTTGAATTTGAAAGCAGCAGAGAATTCGGCTCCTCCTTTTTCGTGAGTGCATCGTTAGCCTAGAAATCGAAGCAGCGCCGAGCGGGAAAAGTGTTTGTAGTCGCATTCTTACCTCCGTCGGTGATTATTAGAAGGCGCGTTACGAGCGAGACCCGCGGAGTCTTTTAAATGATGGGCTGCGCGCGAACTTTTACGGTGTGGGTGTTTTGACGGCGAGGGGCCGAAAACTTATGTAAGCCTTTGATATCTGCTAATTATGTCACGTAGCGTGAAGCATTTTTACTTTCTCATCCTCGTGACAGGTTACAGCAATTTTTTGATTGTATCAAATCGTTCTATTTTTAGAAAGTTATTTCGAAGGGTTTGTGTTTTGACGTATCTTGATGTATCTTGGATCAATGTTTTTTTGGACGGTCTTTTGATTGTTTGTTGTCCGATATAATGATTTTTAATTTTGATAATGAGTTTTCGTCACTTACTTCTTGCGTAAAAGATTGAAGTTTAATAAAGCAATATTGTTACAAGAGTAGAAAGTGTACCAAATTATTTTATAATTATATAAATTATTTTTCTTCCATTAAAATTTTTTACAATTTCATTCAGTGAAGAAGTAAGTCTTCAGAATAATATTTTTAACATTATATTCGAGTAAAACTCAAAAATAATCTAATTTTATACAAATTTCAAGCACAGTAAAATCAGATCAAGTACTAAAAGTATCCAAAAAACTCTTCGACGCTCAATTAAAAAAAAAAAAAAAACTCCATTAATTCCGCCAGAAAAACGACCACATTTCAAAACACACTGAAACTCCTTAAGGACTCCACAGTGACTCCTCCTCCTAGACCCCATCCGCTCGTCGCTTACAAAATTCGCGTGCGTTCACCTCGGCGGCTTAGGTCCAAAAAAAAAAGAGATGCCGTCCACCTGGATCCGTCGGCACGACCTGCTCCGCAAAAATCAGCATCACCAGGCCGAAAGGAAGCTAAAAAAAAAAGGAGTCAGAGGGGGGGAATGAGGAGCAATCGGGCAGCGGTCGTTTACGGCGAAATCATACTGTACCAGGTCGGCTCGGCTCGCATCTCGACGCCATCGTCGTCATCGGGCTCGAGCAAAGCCGGCCAGCTAACGGTTAGCCGCCCCCCGTTTTCCCATTCTCGGCGACGACGGGCCGGGAGACGAGAGCCGCGAGTGCCTTGTCAATAGAGCGGCGCCCGCGAGAAATGTAACACTGCCAGACATCCGGCCCTCTCCTCCTCGATCGCGCTCCGAGCGTTTTCTGACCGCGCGCCGGAATACTTGTCGTTTCGTTTGGGCTGGACGCGAGATCGACATTGAGATTAACGAGGGGAAGAGTGCAAGTCTGCGTGTTTGTTTATTTATTTGATTCAAACAATGAAAGATGATTCATTTTCATTATTGTTTTGCAAGCTCTTTGAACTTAATTTATTTATTTATAAATTAATGTTAAATTTCTTTTTGCAAAAACAAACAGTTCTTTACAAATTGGCGTCGTAAAGATAGCCATCAAGATAAACAATCCTATTAATTACCAACCTACCATCAAAGCATCCAAACTACAATTAAAAACGACACGAAACCCGCAATAAAAAGCTAGCAACACGCAGGCAGATCGAATCTCGGCCGGAAAACAATCGTCCCTTTCAGCCGAACGCTTATAAAGACTCGCAATTAGACTCCATCGAAAGACAAAAGCGGATAAAAGGAGCCTTTCGATCGGTTATATATCAATAAGCGTTACGTCGCCGCGTCGAGCGCTCGGAGAGACCTGAATTTCACGATTGCGCCTGTAAGAGGCACCTGCCTCGCATCAAAGCTCGGAATCGAGTCCACACTCGACGGTGATATCCGCTTGTGAAAAGAGCCGAGAGGCGACTTGATTTTGCAATATATGGGAGAAATACCAAGTGCGCTTGTACCTACACGAGAGCCGAGATTTACGTTTTAACGGTGCCTGTATTACACCGAGGCTTGGGAAATCTTCTTAAATTAGCGCCGGGAAGGATTCTCGATTATCGCCGAAGCGTAGAAAAACACAGTTTATTAAAATTTTCATACGAGTCGCGAGAAATTTCTTTTTATCCGCTGCAGCGTACGGATATTTATCGTGAATTTATTTACACGCGTCTTGAGTCAAAAGTTGCGAGTAGCAATCAATATTTTCTACGCGTAATTGATAGCTTACATTAAATTTCGAAACGCGGAAAACGTCTCTTACGAGTAATGCCCGTATATACATAATGCATGCTGGTATTTAGATATGAAAATCTAACGTGTCGAATTAGGAAGTGTAAATACGTCCGATTAAGCATGGGAGGTGAAACCGCTTTCAAAACTTGCAAGCTTTCGTTTCCACGTTGCTAGGCAAAACCTCGATCTCAAACAGCCGCTCCAAGTCCATCCGGCGGAGCAGGAAACACAAAAAAAGAGAGCCCACTCAGCTCGCTCAGCAAAACCGACGCCCGGGCAATTTTCTTGAATTTTCCGTTAGGCCGGCCAGCCGCTCCAATTACCGCTCGAGTCCTTCTGTCTGCTCGTCTTCGCTCCAAAAAGTTAGGAGCACGGCGCAGGCGATAATTAGCTCCCGCTGCCTTAGAGGAAGATCCGATTCGGCTATAGCATTGAGGATCGCGCGGCGCAGCAGCCGCTAACGGTATACTGAATTTCAAAAGGGATCATCGCTCCTCGTTTGCCCGCGCCGAGTCCCACTGCCCGAGGCGAGCCGCACGTGCCGAGCGAACTTTCTTCGAGGAGATTTTTTTCGCCGCGGGACGAGGTGAGAGGACGAGGTGTGGAGCTTTTTATTAGGCGTCGGAGATCCGAGCGCTTCGTACGAAAGGTCGTGACGGGCCTTTGCGGTGCGGATTTTAGTTTCTTAAAAATGCGCAAAAGTTTGAAGGGAGAAAATTACCGAGTCGTTGTTACATGTCGGGCGCGAGTAATAGTTACGGCTTTCTATGTGAAACGCTGAATTAACGATTACGGTAAAACTGCAAATTGTTCTTGGATAACTCGGTGAGTAATTTCTACGATACGCGCATTGTTTACTTTTTTAATTAATACTTCGGTGCGTCTTTAGCGTCAGGAGTACCATCCATAGTAATCAGAAATTTATGCGCTCGTAAAATTAATTTCATTAGATAACTACATTTTTCATCCTTCTCGAGATATTGCAACAGAGAACGTTCTGCAGTTTCTCGCTTTTAATTTACGACGTAGTTTTATCAAACCCCCAAGCACGCAAAAGATTCAATTAAAAAGGCATCGCCCACGCAAAAAAAAAAACAAAATTCAAAACTCCCCTCCAAGCCTCTACCTCCCGTAGTTTTCCAAAGCTCCTTTCCGTCGCAATTACGCCGCAATTGCGCCACGCGCCGCAATTTAACCGCGCCGTAAAAAATCTCGAATTTTCGCAAAAAGCGGCCGTAAAATTTTTATTAAATTACGAAAAGCGGGCTTAATTGCGGCGCGTCCTTTCTCGCGACGACCGGTGTGTATGCATGTATATCGATTGATCGCTGCTCGTTGGGTTTCATAATCGTCGAGCCACGTGCTCTCCTCTCCTTTCACGTGATGTGCACTCGAGTTGCGCATTACTTACTTATCCCCGCTGATGCCTTTTTTCTCACCGGTTGCGAAAGGGTTATTCGCAGCGCCTCGCGCAGCCAGACGCCGAAAAGGAGTTTTCCGCGGCATTGTTGGGCTTATATGCTGAGGGAATGCGGTTGGACGGTAGTTTTTTTTTTCATGTTTAAAAAGGAGAGAGATCCTCGTGGGTGGTTGCGTTGTACCGAGGAGATGATGAGCAGATGAAGGACTGTCGTGTATGGACTTGGAATGAAACAAATTAGGTTTCTAGCATTAGAACTTCTTTGATGAGTTTCAAGTTGAGCCATTGGGAATCGTTTAGACTTTTAATGTAGGAAAAGGAAAAGTAAAGTAATCAATGTCAACCGCAACTTCACTTTCTAAACAAAAGCTCGGAAGTAGTTTATCAAAACGCTTTTTCATCGCTGAAAGTTTAAAAAGTACCCAATCAATCTCACTTCCACCGACCAATGCGACGAATCAGCACCCGATTAATCAACGCGTAAAAAGCGCCACACTCTCACCGAATTCCGCGCCATTCCTCTCCGGAGACGCGAACCTGCACCAGGTCACGAGCTATCCGATCTCTCCCGCCGCAGGTGCAGATAAGAGAAAGGGCCTGTCGTCCAAGCAGACTCAACACTTCCCGCTCCGTCGTTTTCCTCCATGCCGGAAAGCTTCACAGCCGAACAGCGCTGAATCACGGCTGGCGATCTCCGCGGATTTCTCCGCGGGGGGGATCCTCATTGTCTCCCCGAGTGAAATCAAGATGCGCGCCGCGCTTAATAACCGAAGCGATCCGCTCTCGATGCGCGTTTATGATCCTTGCCCGACGCGCGACGTGCATTTCGAAATCATAATGGAACATCCGTCGTCGCCGTGAGAGAGAAAGAGAGAGAGAGGATTCTCCCTCGTTATCTTCCTCGGAATCGCTCGCGATAAGCGGATAGTCTCGTCATATCCCACGCTTGGCGTGATTAACGAGCTGCGCAGCTCCTCTTTTCCAGTAGGGAGGAAAGCAATTATCCTTTAAATAATTGTCCGTTGCGCGACGAGGCTGCGCAGCCGCTTGCGCAAGAGGCGCTGCGGAGACGTGCCGGATAAATCAGCGGCGAGATATCGTCGGCTCGATATTTGCGACACTTTAAGGGAAGACTCGGGGACTAATTAAGTCGGCGAGCCGCACACTCGGCTTTGCGCAATGCGAGTGATTTTCGCGGAGGTGACATAACACCGACGAGGCTCTTCTTCTTGCTTTCTAGGCGCTACTTTTTTTTTTTCGAGTTGATTAAATTCCGCGGGTTTTTCCAGCCTCGAGCTAATTTATCTTTGTTTGGCGGCGGCGAGGATGTCTCCTTTCGAAATTGATTCAAATTTTTTCGACCGTTTTAATGACTTTGGGTAGGTAAACTCTGGCATTATTAATCACGTAGGCGCAGTAAAATTTCATGCACGTCGAGTACAGTAGGATAATTAACTCTGTGTACGGCTTTGCAACAAGTCGCAAAAACTAATCTCATCTTTCGTAAATTTAATGTTTGTTCAGTCTCGTTCTCTCCGTTCTTGTAAAATCAATAAATCATAAATTTCTGTCTTGTCACGTAAAATCGAAGCATTTTTACAGGCTTCTTCTAGTGGTCTGACTGGGCGATATCTACTTAGATACGCAACTCACTCAAGAATTTAGTTCACCTTTATGAACTACAGCTCTTCCTTTCATCTCTCAAGAGTCTCTTACAAAGTTGCAACAAAGAAGTTTTGTTCCTGTGCCATACACACATTTATATTTTGTTTGTTTACGGTCTCGTAATATCCCCGCAGGATGTAATTCATTTTTCTCGGGCAACAGCGCCGGAGATCCTAAAATTGATTTCGTTACGCAAGTCCCACTTTGATTAAAGCCCTCCTTCAGCAATCACAACAACAAACACCGGTGTACTTTCGAATTAACTTCTTAATTAAATTAACATTTTGAAACTTGTGCAACGACTCTTGCACAAAGTCATCAATCCAGAAAAAAAAAAATTCTTCCACGTCTCAGAGTGCAGGAAATTACAAGATTCATTTCCAGCGCAGAATGACAGTGGGAGTTTTGCCCGTCAGGAAGAGTTTTCTGGAAGCCTCGCGGCTGCCGAGTTTCTTCGGGCGATGATCTCTCGGCTTTCGAGCCGTTCGCGAACGTAATCGCGGGGATAAACGCCGCTCGTTGCCGATCGGCGATCGCTGCATTTCATGCGCCGACTGTGAAATTTTCTGATTAGGTAGTTAAACGATCCTCGCCGCGGTGCTACCGACTTTTTAGACGGATTGACAGGTTTTAAATTGAAATTCATTTTTGCCTGAAAGCACTTTTGAAAATAAAAATAGCTAATTGAGAGTTACTTCTGTATTATTAACATTTCAAGAAAGCTTTTTTATAGAGACTAAAAGATTTTACAATTACGACCATCACGCAGTAATTAAACAAAATATCGCAATTCAAAGCGAATTTGGCCAATGGAAATTCACGGATTGACCTCCACAACATTCACCGTATCTTTTCAAAAAACAAATTATATACCACCTCCTCTACCCCACAAAGAATTCATTCCACTTTTAAGACCTTCTCCATCGCATTCCTCCTTTCGCAACCCGAGTTATCCCACCAATTCTCTTCTCCAACATGCAAACCCTCTTCTCAAAAAGGAACCCGAAAACCCGATTCGGATCAAGGATAAAACTTGCGCAAAAACTCACGCACCTTTAAGCGGCGCGCGGCGCTAAATTAGCCTTTTTGTTCGCGCGCAGCTCGCAAGCGTGACTCCGATTCTCATCTCTCCGCTCGCAGGGGAGCCCTCCGTTGCGAAAGCAGATGTATGCGCGAGCTTCCTCCCGAAGATGATTGTCTTGCTGCGAGAGGAGAGCAAAGAGAGCTCGGCGCTGTTTACTATCCGGGAAGAGCGTTTGTTGTTTTATCGTCACTTTTACTTTCGCGAGGATTTTGCAGACTGGCGCCGGGACGATTGCCAGTTAGTTAGAAGGATAAAAAACTTTCGAAAGAAAGTGCATGGGGTCCATTAGTCGGAGTCGAAATTTTGTTGCGAATATTAAAGCGTCGTTTAAGAAAAACGCCGAGTGAATTCAGTTAGTTTTTATGTAATTCGCGCGTTAGGCTTCCGCGCTATCAATCAGCTCGAAAATCGTGCATAAACTTTTATATCGCCTATTCGACGCGGCGCCAAAAAAGCAGTGAAAGTCGCCGGCGATTCCTGGAATCTCTAGAAAATCGGCTGCGTTTTTAAAAAACTTTAACGCGTTGTTAAAGTCCGTCCTTTAATACTCTTGCTTTTACTTTAATTGCCGTCAACGGCTTTTCCGCAAATAAAATCCGCGCGGGAAAAACTGCTCGACGTTCAAGGACACGCTTTCTACCAATCCGCAAAAAGCTGCGCGCGAGTTTTCGAGAGCGAACTGGGTTAGTTATCCGTTATAGCCGCCGAGTGGGTAGGTATATGACTCGGTTAGCCGCACGCGCGAGAGTATTTACGAGCGAGCTTTATGCAGATGAATATACCGTAATTCGAAGCGAGCGCATGCAAGCAGAGGATAATCTCGAGGCAGCTCGCGAGAGGCTCGATTTTTGCGGATCGGAGATCGAGAAGCGTCGGCTTTGATTAAGTTTCAGATTTGTAACTTTAGATTTAGAAAACTACTCTACATTTTTTTCTTCCTTGCGTAGTTTTATCAAAGTATTGAAAAATATTCTCCAAATGTCGAAAAATCATTTTAATTCTTTCTCGCACAAAACCACAAGGAAGCCATCTAAGCAAACAAAATCGACAGTCTTTAGATGAAGTGCTTGTTACTCAGGAAAACCAACGCACCGTAAAACATCAACAATCAATCCCACCGCAACTCTCCTCTCGCATAACAGCCGAGAGCGCTTCCTGATCCAAAGCGAAGCATCATCATCTTACACCGTCATCCTACATCCGCGCCCGCTTTTATTTCCGCGCTTCCCCGATGTCCGCGAGATGCGCTTTCACCAGGCGCATCTCCTCGACCAATCGATTTTACGAGGGAAATCGTTCCCTTTCTCTTTCGTCCCTTGCCGGACCCCCGACGTAACGGTTGCTCGTAAAGGTCTCGGCTCCGTTTTTCTTTATTTCCTCCAGCTCGAGTATTTCAAATATTTCGCTCGAGCACTGCAGTCTATTGTCGCCGGCTTTCGATGCGACTGAATTTCTACTTTCTCGCCGCGCAATTATTAATTTGAGAGAGAGAGAGAGATGTAATTTGAGCGCTGCGCGACCGCACGACGCGGCGGGCTTTTATCGCGCAATCGCCTGGAAAAAAGGATTAGATTATCGCTGTCGCGAGTTGAAAGCGGCGTTTAATGTTTGTTATTAATGGCGCTTATCAATGAAGATGTCGCCGAAGCGGATTGTTTGCGTTTTAGAAAAGCGATGGGACGCGTAAGTAGAAAAAGGCGGATCTGACGGGACGCCTAACTTTGACAGAGATATTTATGGCTGCTCTTTCGTGCCGTAAATGACAAGAGATTCGTGGGAAATGAAAATGTTTCGTTGATAGTATCTGCAATTGTGTACGTCAAATGTACAAGATGGGTCGTTGGCCAAGTAAGCAAAGTAATTAGTCGTAAAGAGTTTAAGAAAGTTTATAGATAATTATACAGTTATAGTTCTCGTTCAAAAGTGCAATGAACAATAGATAATTGCGATTGTTCTGCAAGTTATTTAAGCAAATTTGATTTTTGCCTATTAAGTAATCTTTAAAATAAATAAAGTAAATTTCCCAATTTTGGATCCTCTCTTAAAAAAGTGATTATAGAAAATCACTTCTAAATCGCGCGGAGCATTAATAATTATTCCGCGAAGCAGCCGTCCAGCGCATTTTCCGCGTACTCCAGCCAACAAAGAAAGTCGTCATAACTAATCCCATTAAAAGCCGGTCGCGGTCAGCTGCGAAATAGGTTACCGAAACCGCACTTACGCACTTCCATCCGCGTTTCCGAATGTCCATATCCTGGCGGGTCTTCATTGATATGTCGGCCGCGCGAGAAAGCCCCGGAGGGGAAGCCTCGGGAATATCGAGTAGTAGAAAAGGCCCGAGGTCGCGGCAACTGCGCTCGTCGGAAAAGGACATTACAGCGTAATTGAATTGTGATTCCGCGATTCGGCTTTCGTCAGCGCCATTGTCAAGTGCATATGGGTCAATTATCGCCTAGAGAGACGCTCGAGTGTCCTTAAATGAGTCAGTGGCAGCTGGGAGAGAGGATTCATTCGCCGCCTTTCGAGTCAGGGTTAATTCTTTCGCGTTTTTTATGATGTAATGCTACCATTTTTTAATCAAAGTGATTGGCAAAATAAAGTGCTTTTATGTCATGGAAGAAAAAATGTAACATTAAATTGGATATTTTATTGTTCTAGCTTTCTTTCTATACTTTCTAAATTTTAATAAAAGACCAAGTTTTACTTTAATTTTTTAGGCTACAATGAATTAAATACTTTGTTGCCGCTGCATTTTTTACTACCGATTATAAGGTAGCCGTAATTTTCTTTTTTTTCCATTTTCTCTTCGTGAATTAAGGCTAAAAATTATAGATTCTAAAGAAGTAAAAAATTTCAATTTCAGCGCAATCTCAAAACACTGGCAAAACAATTAAACCCGAGAAACGAGGATTTTCAATAAAAACCATCTTTTCCTCCCGAGAATTTCAAAAGCAACATCCGCCGGCGTCGCTCGTCCAAGAGAACCTCAAAGAGCCTCGGTCCGCGATGCGCCTCACGTCTCGCTCGGCGAAAAACTCCTTTCTCATGCAAATGATGGTCGCGCGGCACGCGAGGCCAGAACTTGACAGCAGCCGCGCGCGTTCCGGCATATCCGAGATGCGCATCCGCGAGATAGGAGTCAAGGCCGACGACGAGCCTCCCCCGCGAGCGTGGGAGCGCCTGATTGCGCCTGAGCTGCCATTATCGCGGCTAATTTCGCGGAACGGTGTCGCGCGCCGCTTTGTCAATACTCGGGATCCGATATATACGCGACTTTTCGATTATGCCAAGCGCGGGAGATGATCGTCGGGAGCGACGGATGTTTTCTTTCGCGCACATTTTCCATCGTCTCTTTAAAGAAGTTTGCTAAATTAAATCTGTTGTTTCATCTTGACGTACGGAATTTAAGTTTAATTATGCTTTTGTCAAAGTGTCAAACACATAACGTAAACGCTTTAGTATCAAATTGTAATTTTCATTAATTCATCAATCACATCAAAAACGTCCGTCACGATCATAAAATGTAAACTTTCTTCGGAGAAGTAAGAAGGAAGAGACTCTATTATAAATTTACATGTCAAGTCCATAATCATCGTTCCATCCGTTTATCTCGCGCAGTTTGTCATGCAACTGCAAAAAAACATCCCATGTATCAAGAAAATCCGTAAAATGCAAATTCATTCTCGAGAAGAGACGCTGACAAGTGAAACTAGTCTTTCCTTAATGATATGGTTCTTCTCCCGGATCGAGGAGCGAATTCAAATTTTTCAGGGAAAGTTCGATATCCGGTTACATTAAACCGGTCCTAATCCGCTCGAAAAGTCCCCGAACGTCACTAGACTTAAAAAGCGGTAAACACGAAAATTCTAAGCGTTTGCGTCCTTGATGAAAGAGGGACGTTCGAAAGTAAAAGCTACAAGATCGAGGGCAATTAGTGGCGAAGAACGCACTTTTTTACCTTTGATTTCCCTTTCTTTTTTGGGAAGCACGTCAGGCGAGATAATGGGAGCTGAATCCGTGGCTATTATCATTCCTGCGATTTTTGTGATTGTCTTAATTAGGAGATTTGTAGCTTTCGATTATAATTAATACCGGGAATTTCCGGTGTTTTAAATTTATTGAATAATTTGATGTGATAAATGCGTGTACTGCGATGAATAAATCCATTAATTATACTTTTATCAACTTTCTAAACGGAGAACATAAATTAATCAATAATTAAAAGTTATTTTTGGTACAAGCAATTAGCATCTGATTTTATTAGTCTCCTTATAAAAGCTTATTTCATTTTTATCCTAAAATACACTAAAGAGAAAGCATGTTGTAGTGCATTTAATAAACCGTCAATCTTCTTCTGATTGCAGATCAACAAGGATGAGGGCTGTTTTGCTGGTGTTTTTCGGGCTGGTCGCTTTGGCGACAGCTCAGCGAAGACTCGCCTTGCCGGACCCCAGAAGCTGCGCCAGCCGTAAGTGTCATTAGCCGAAACTCCCGGCCGTTCTCGATAAAAGCAGCCGCGCGCGTTTGCTTTTATCTTTATTGATTTTTCGTTTAGTGCCGCGCGCGGGCATTTTCACAGACTTTCCCCGCGGTCGCTTTTTTCGACGACCCACCTCGACTTAACATCCGTTTTTACGAGTTTGCTGATTGTTACCTGCACCGATCCTTTGAACTTACTTATAAGGAGTTGTGTATTTTTTTTCGTCCGTTTCATCGGCTCGACTTTCCTTTTTAAATGCATTCGGCGCTGATTGACATCGATCTTTAGAGTTTTTGTTTAGCTTACTTATTATCTCTTCGGTTTCGTGTAAAGTTTTATTGATTCTACCTACTTATTTAGCCTGCTATTTTCGAAGTGCTAAAAAGGTAGAACGTTGAAAACAAGACTTTCTTCTTAGTTTGGAACGAAAATTTTTTAATCAAATTCAACGGGTATTTTTAAAAAAAACTGATATTACAAGCTAAAGTATCGTCGGTTTGAAATACTCATTACGCAAACAATCTGTCTTTATGTATTTACGACCAATTCAATCTCAAGAAAACTTGTTGAAAATCCGATATTACATCCTTTCCATTATCATTACAAAAATCAGCCTTAAGCTATCCGAGAGAGTATAATTTTCACCGAAACGCAAACATCGTCTCACCAACCTCGAACATTATCTACTTAAACAGCGCGTCCTCCTCTCGGCGCCCGAAGACGACTCGAGCCAAGAGTAACTCAGCGTCTTTACGAGGATCTCCTCTCAAAAAAATCCCAACAAGCAAACAGGCATATTTAGTCAAGCTTTCACGGCGCGCTTTTCCGGCCGAATCTCCCGCGACTCATCGCTCGTCGCGGGGTATTCAGCTTTCGAGGCTGGAGACAAACGCATTCCTGGCGATCCCTTCGAGGAATTCCACCCGCGGATCTTTCATTAGCGGGCCGCGAGCGTCGCGCGATTTCACCGCGGCGCTGAATTTATAATATCGGCGATCCGCCAGAGCGGAGAGGCCGATTGCCGTTCCCAGGCGGCGCGACGACGACGCTTTTTTTTTGTTTTTTTTTTGCTCGGAAGCCGATCGTGCCGACGATTGTAGGTCGCGATTCTGCACGACGATCGCGAATAAATGTCTTTTTAATTCGGGTTGATGCGAGAGAGGATCGTTCGCTTCGTCGGGATGCGCTGGTTAATTAAGTTAATTGCGACTCTCGGCCGGGCCAATTTGTCTTTTTAATAAGAATAAACGTTGATTTTCATAATTGCCTAAGTTACCCTAATTGGGAATTAAATCTAATTGGAGACTGGATATTAGACAGATTCTAAAAGCGAGCCCTATTGCAGGTGTGCGACACGCGACGTACAGGGATGCGCGAGGAGTCGCTCACTCGTACTTCTTCAGCTGGGAGCACCAGCCGACGAGGAACCTCGAGGTCGACTGGCTCGACGCCAGGAACATCTGCAGGCGCCACTGCATGGACGCCGTTTCGCTCGAGACGCCACAGGAGAACGAGTTCATCAAGCAGAGAATCGCTCGCGGTGAGTATCGTTACGCTTTTCCGTTTATAAGCTCGAGCGGCGCGGGAAAATTGCCAAGAGCCATATTGATTTCGCCGCCCGAGTAGTTTTCGCCAAGTCGTTGCGAAATACCAATAATCTTCTCGAATTAATAAGCTATATGGTACATTGGAGAGTGTAAGTAGCTTTTTCAATTGGTTGCGCAAGCGAATTGCGGTTTCGCAATTATAATAAGCTTAAGTTCTCGATACTTCATAAGTTCAATTTTCTTTCAATTTTCTAGAAAGCACATGGACATTTCCTAATAAGAGTAGACAAAGCGTAACGAGTGAGTAACGCGCGAGTTTAAAAACTCGTATACGATTTCAATCTACCACCGCGAACTGAGCCATTGTCGCAAACTCTTTAAAATACGAAGCAAAGCAAATTACGAAAACCCTTTTAAGTAACAACGAGCCTTACACAAAGTCGTATGGAGTAGTAGGTCAGATGCAAATCCACATACGTGGAAAATACAAAGCTTTCAAAACGAGTCTAAAAACGTCAAGTCAAAACGGGACACTCCTCACATATTGGGTAACATCTGCCGGCAATTATCGCAATTTATTATTAGCTTGTCGTTAATTTGCCGGCCGTTAAGCGCTTCTGCTTCTATTCACTTAACGTTCGAGAAAAATCCTTTATCCTCTCGCGTCCATTCAGAACTTTTGCGGGAGCGAAGTGCGAAGCATCGCCTTTGATTTATGAATCGCCAAGTTTGTGCGCGAATTTCGTAAGAGATCCTTAGAGTTATACTTTTCACTTTTTTCTCGCTTTGTTACTATTACGTACGCGGCTGTTGAGTGCGAATCGTCGCCGACGTTTTTATTTCGAACTGGATAATAAAGCTGGAGATTTAAGGCCAGACGAGAAGAATGCTGAATTATTTATTGAGGTCTTTTTACGTGTTTTTAAAGTTACATTATTATAGCAAAGTGAATTTATACAATCCTGTATAGTGAAAAAAATTTTTAAATCTTCTAGTTTTTTAAACTTTTGATTTATAAAACAACATCAAAGTCCAGAATCACTTTATAACTTTAACGATTCAAAAAACAAGTAAAAACTTAAAATCCGCTAAGGCTTCTAAGGCGAGTACTAAATTGTACAACATAAAAATGAATAATAACACAGCAATTCCTCAAAAAATTTAAGAAGTGAAATTCGCCTCTTATCTGGCCATATATCCCAGCCGGTAAAAGTACTAATCTCCATCAATTAAAAATCGGCGTTTCTCCCAGTAAGCAAGAACCGCCCATAATTTCCAAGAGCCGAAAGCAAGCTGCTCCAGCAGGTTGCCAATAACTCATCGAAAAACAAAGGCCTCGGATATCGATCGATCGTTCGGTCTCGCGTCATAATCCAGCAACACTACTCCCCGAGGCGTCATGGGAAAATAGCGGGCAGAATGTCAACCCACTTTCACCGGAGCCACACAAAAAAAAAAAGAAGCGAGTCTTTCCTTTCGCCTCGTCGTTATTATTATATTTTCCGATTGCGAGACTTTTCGGCGAATCGCAAATCAATACTCGGCGCCTCGGCAATTACGACGTAATTGCGTTTTTTTTTTTTTAAGGGTCATTGAAGCCTCTTCGCTTTCTAGAAAAACCGCGCCGCGCGTCTTAATCGGCGGCCGTAAACAGGCCGAACTTAAATAAAACGCGCGCCGCGCCGCGTAACTCTCCTTTTCCCGAATAATTACCGACAATTGCCGGTAATTGCGAGCGAGCAAGGAGAATATATACGGTTTTACATCATATAACGAGCGCAGCGCCGTACGCGAAACAATGAGCGTTTTTCTCGCGCTGATTCGGTTAGGCCTGCCAGGGAAAACCGAAATTATGCAAATGCGCGCGCGCGCGGCTGGATATAACCAGAGGCGCAATAGCCTCGCGGCGATATTATTTTCGGAGCTTTCCCCCGGGTTGCGTCAGCGGAGGAGCGGGCAAAACTATGCGGGCGATAAAGTCGGTTGCGCGATCTGCGCGTACGCCGCTTTTCCCAGGAGATGATGCTCGGGATTTTTGACTCTTCCTTTGTTGTATCGGCTGCGGTGCGCGAGGCAAGTGAGAGAACTATGCTAATTAGGCAGGCTGGCGCATTGGAACGGTGTGGCTGGGTTTAATTAATTTTTCAGATTTTTGATTGAAAACTTTACTTAACTTGGCTGCATTTGCGGAGCAATCATTTTTGTAAGCTGCTTGCGACTTTTCGAGGCAGCGTTTTGCTTATATTTTTCTTTATTTAAGAAAAAGACCTGGTAAAATAATACTTGTAAAACAAGGAAAAGATGCAGAAGATAAATGTAATAAGCTTCCATTTGCAAGTTTTTGCAGTAAAGCAGGAAATTTTTACAGATTTTCAAGTACAAAAAGCTTTTTCTTGTACGTGCCTTGCTTATCTCTTCATGATTTACCTTAATTTCTCGAGCTACATATTATATAAGAAAATTGTATCACGCACAAGAGGCGACTTTATAGCTGCATATCAAGATTCAAGCGCCTTTCTCATTTTTTGGGAATGTAATATACCCAAGGCCATGATGCTGCTTTAAAAACGAAAAAATGCACATTATCGCGATGCGTGACTGTAAACGCAATTACTTCAGGTTTAAAAGTACACGGAGTTTTTATGCAAGGACGCGCCTTATTTTTTCGTACTCAATCGCTCGTAAATTTTTACAGCCCCGACTGCTGAAAAACATGAAAACAAACTATGATGCAACGAATAACAAGAAAAAAATGGCATATTTTATCGTTAATTTGTTTACTGTATTCGGTCCGCCACTTTTAGTTCAAAAAAGGAAGTGGAATCTTTTCGTTTCTGTAAGTTTCAAAATAGCTAAGCGGAAACGTAACTTTATATTTTTCGCAGCCTAACATTATTCGAAGTCACGATCTCGCCCAACTTATCTCCGCCGTACACCGCTGACTCACAAACGATAAAGAAGCTCGTAAAAAAAAATTGCTTTTTAATCGAAACTCCGTCCGTCAAAGAAAGCCATCATCACCTCCGATCGAACCTCACTTTGGGAAGACGTCGCGGTTAATGAAACCGAGTCCGAATCCAGGGCGTCAAAGCTGGCCGCAGCGCGAAAGTACTTTGACAATGGCCGATAATTAGTAGGTCAGCCTCGGAGAGATGAACGCCGCCGATTTCGTTCGCATTAGACTCGGTTCCTCTGCCCCCCGGCTAGACTGTAATGCGCTAACACGAATGTACGCGTGTCGCTCCGGGCTTAACTTACATGTCGTCGAACAAAAAGCCTTTGTTTTCCCAGGAGAACAGGTCTTGCTTGTCTTCTTGGATCTTAAATGAGGAGCAAGTGGCCTGATTCTGATTTTTTTTTATTGTGTCGGCGGTGCGAGTTTGTAATTTAGGCGGTTTCTTTTTTCGAGGAGGTTTAGGGTTTGAATTCATTTGAGGTTTGAAAAGTAGTTCAAAATAAGCTTATGTATTAATTTGCAGCTTTTTCATTCAATAAGATTAGAAAGTGAAAAACTGAATTTGATTTCAGGCAACGTAAGATACATTTGGACGTCTGGACGCAAGTGTAACTTCAACGGCTGCGACCGACCCGATCTCCAGCCGCAGAACGTCAACGGATGGTTCTGGTCTGGATCCGGCGCCAAGATCGGACCCACGAACCAGCGCAACACCGGAGACTGGAGTCACACCGGAGGATACGGAACTCCACAGCCCGACAACCGCGAAGCTGCCCAGGTAAGATCACTCGCCACCTCGACGCGCCACTCTCGGCTTGAATAATTTTCAGTCCACTTATATCTAAACGCAATGCAATCCACTTGCAGGGTAACGACGAGTCCTGCCTGTCCATCCTGAACAACTTCTACAACGACGGCATCAAGTGGCACGACGTCGCCTGCCATCACGTCAAGCCCTTCGTCTGCGAGGACAGCGA
Source organism: Ormyrus pomaceus (assembly GCA_900474385.1). Taxonomy (NCBI): domain Eukaryota; kingdom Metazoa; phylum Arthropoda; class Insecta; order Hymenoptera; family Ormyridae; genus Ormyrus; species Ormyrus pomaceus. The sequence continues at coordinate 83,290 of UCOM01000335.1, forward strand.
CGAGCTGCTCAACTTCGTCGCCTCTCGAAATCCCGGCATCCGTCTGTAAACTTGTCGCGGATCCTCCGCCGAGCGAATCTCTGCCGAGAGGACATCGCCGACAAGAAATCGCGCAACAGCCGCCGCCGCCGCCGCGACGCTCTAAAGGGAGCTCGGCCGCGGCCGCGACGCCTCTAATTTTAAGTCTATTTTACCTTTATTATTAGGTTATTTATGCGCTTTTTTTTAATTAAGGATCTGTCTCTTCGACGTGTATTGAGGTTTTTAACATTACTGTCACAGGATAACCGAAACTTTAGCTGTTTAGTCCTTAAGAGACTTAGTCAAATCGAACTGAATGTACAATTGTATTTTTTTTTCTTATTTTCTACATTTTTTCTAACGGAAACAAATAAACGTTCTGTCATTTGTACAAAACTCGAAATGCTTTTTTAGTTATTTACGCCTCCTTGCATCCTTGTCCTGTATTGCACATCGGTTATAAAATTTAATTTAAAATTCGCATTCAGTCTTATAACTGTAAATTAAAATTAGTAAATTTTCAAAATGATTACATAAGAAAAAGAAGAACATTTACCTTAATTTACCTTAATTAATACCGTTAATAATTGCAGAATTAATTCCTAATATACTCTTTCTTCAATCGTTTAAATAATATAATAAAGTAAGTACATACATGCAATGCACTTATTTGAATGAAACCGCCAAGACGCTCTTTATTATAATTCGCTCGTGTCAATTGTTCCTACTGCTGATGCGATTCGTCGCTCGTGAACTGTTTATAAGGTTTTCCCCCCATATTTACATTCCGCTCGTAGAGGTCGGCAAGCGACAACACCGGCTATCGCATTCTACACTACTCGAAAGCCAACGCAGCAATACGATAATTTTTTTAGTGCTAAGCTTTTTCTTCTGCGAGTAAAAGATGGAGACCAGAAAAAAGGAAGATTTACTTAAAAAATGCCTGGCTGTAAGTAGAAATAAGTACTTGTATTAAGTTTGCTACACAGTTTGATCTGCGTGAAAGAACCTATTCTTTGTTCTTCGAAATTTTCTTGTTTTCACGTTATGTCCATAAAACTTTTTCACTGTGCGTTTGTGCAGTTGGTTGAAGAAGCCGAGGATATATTGCAATGTCCAATATGTTGCAAACTGAGTTCAACAGTGGTTGAACAATGTACTGTCGGCCACCATATTTGCAAGGAATGTAAGGAGAAGCTAAATGAATGCCCGACTTGTAAGTCACCTTTTACCGGCACTAAATCTTTTATTGCGCCAGATCTAAATAAAGTATTCAGTAACATGAAGGTCAGTAATTATTATTGTGAACAAAATTTTTGTTGTTATTTGCTGAATTAAAATGCTTTGTTTTAGATTTCAATGACATCATTGGATCAAGTTTCAAAAGAAAAGTCAGAAGCTGAAAAATATAGAAGGGGGGTAAAGATCTTGTTAAATGATTTATCCTCATTTTTAAACAAATTTAGTAGCAGTTTAATATTTCTTTCTGACTACCTAAAAGGTCCAGTGAAATATGATGCTAAACAATTGGAATTTCAAATGGTCTCTTTAACATCTCAATTCCAACGTATGAAGGTTTTCATGAATGATCTGGAAAAAAGTTTAAAATAACATGTAAAAATACATTAAAAAGTTTTGCAGCTTAACTTTTTTATACCTTTGTATTTATAATGTAAGGTAAAACTAAATACAACAAAAACACGAAATAAAACAAAATGTATAATAAAACTTAATATTGATGTGTATTACAATTTTTTCTATTTTAAGTAAAAATTTTAATTTCTTACCAACTGTAAAAAGCTATGTTATAGAAATTTTTAATTTTTCACGAATACCGCCGCGCTTTTTTGGGTTCGTTTTCATGTAAATTAATGAATACCAGCAAAATAAAACAAAAACATTATTAGTAGAATATTTCAAGGAAATCAAAACATCAAAATAAATTTTTTTTATTTATTATTTAATAGTCGGAAGTAGATTCTTTTGAATGTTTCAATTTTTTAGAAAGTAATATGTATTATACGTTTTTCTAGAAAAAATATAAAATTTTTAACTATAAATATAAAAAATGAGCTATAATTTATAAATAATATAATATACTTTATATACATACACACATGTTTTATCTAAAACGATCAGGTAAGAAGTTAAAGTAAGTTTTAAGTAAGTTGATTTACTCCTCATTGATTGGACATTTAAACTATTAAATTGAATACAATGACTAACAAGTTAAAATTAAAACTCGCCTCCGCGGCACTACCGTGCCACTGGATTTTATATTTCACAATCAATAAAAAAGTTTTTAAGACAATAGAATAAATTTTTAAATAATGTTATTTGAAATTGATTAATTTAAATCTAACAATTTATTCTGAATAATTATTAAATTTGATTGCAAATATTTTTATTTTAAATTACCGTTGAATTCAAAGTCAAAGTGATAATCACGCAATTGCAACCAACTGTTCAGCTGATAACTTACCCTGCAAAAGTAGAAAGAAAAAATCACCCTAGCGAAGCTACATCGCTACATGCGAATATACCAGTAAACTTATTATTTTTATTGGTACACCGTCTAAATTCGTTAATTGTACTTTATCTTGCCGCATTTGAAAATTGTCAACCTGCTGAGTCAGGTTAATGCGATAATATTATAAATAACGTAAGAATTTAATTTTTTACTAAAAGCCATTGTATTTAAGATTTTCACTTTTTCCTTTATTAACTTGCTAATAGTGCTTTGTATTATTTCTTTCTAGTGCATTAAATTTGTTTGTTTTTTGGTTAAGTTGAGTTAGTAAACTCTGACGCCAAATGCATAAAAACGTTTGATTTCATTATTAATTACATTTTTAGTGACACCGAATAAAATGGAAGAACTAAAGAACCATTTGAGTAAAGCTAAAGTTCCAGGGCCACACTCTAAGGTGTATAAAGATGAATGTGTATTCTCATTTGATACTCCGGTAAATGTGTTTTGAAACTCTATTTAATTATAATTTTTAGACAGTTTTATTATAGTAACTTAAATAATTCTGTTGCAGGAAAGTCCAGATGGTTTATTTGTAAGCTTAAATTCATTTTTTGGATTTGGATACGATTATGTTTCCATGTACAGTGAACGCACTAAAAATCAAATTTTCTTACATATTAAGAGAATAAAACATGAAGTTAGTACTTTTTGTGAATTTCTTGTATTATATTTAGGACAATTTGATAATAAAACATTATTTTTTAGAAACCAGTAGAAGAAGCAGAAGATGGACCAGACAAAAAAATTACTCGCTTAGCTATTGGTACACCAGGTGGCTTTAATCCTGATGTCGAAAAGTATACTTATGAAGAAAAATATCAAATTGCTATTTTACCAGGATTTAAAATGCTTCCGTATCCTTCAGATGATTTACCAAAAGAAGTAAATACACTAGTAAACAAAACTTTTATTGCTCTAAATTTTATTAAATTTTTTTCAAATTTCTTACAGATCAAAGACTCAGTTGAAGGAATCTTGAAAGCAGAATCTGCTTTAAAAATGGCAGAAAAAGAAGCTTTGGCTAATACATGGGATGGTGAAGCAAGGGTCAAAACAAAGTAATTTAAATTGTTTTTGTTTTGTATTAAAAAGCTAATATTACATGAATACAAAATATTCTTTTTTTTATTCTTACTAACAGGCACACAAGCCTTCTTCAGTTAGATAATGGCAAAAAAGTGCCGCCTAGTGGTTGGGTATGTGAACAGTGCGACCTTACAACAAATTTATGGTTAAATTTGACAGATGGATCAATTTTGTGTGGAAGGAAATTTTATGATGGAACTGGAGGCAATGATCATGCTGTAGAACATTTTAGAAATACTAAATACCCCTTGGCTGTTAAATTAGGAACCATATCTAGAGATGGAAAAGCTGATGTTTATTCATATGATGAGGATGATATGGTTGAAGATCCTAATTTAGCTATTCACTTAGCTCACTGGGGTATCAATCTTGCTAAGATGGAGAAAACAGATAAATCAATGATAGAACTAGAATTAGAGCTTAATCAAAAGTTTGGAGATTGGATTGCATTACAAGAAGGAACTACTAAACTTACTCCACTGTACGGTCCTGGTTACACTGGACTTGTTAATTTAGGAAACTCTTGTTACATTAATAGTGTTATGCAAATGTGTTTCATAATTCCAGATTTTATTCAACGGTTAGTATAAATTTTTCTTTTTTACTAAAATATAGCTTGAAATAATATTTATTCATTTTTTAGTTACGTTGAACAAGCTCAAGAAATTTTTTATCAGAACACAATGGATCCACCAAACGATTTTAACACGCAAATGTAAGTATGCAAATATTTTTTTGCATTAATAGTATTAATACTAAATTTTTAAAAAATCGGCAGGGCAAAATTAGGCGTTGGATTACTTTCTGGAAAATATTCTCAAAAACCAGAATCTGACAAAGATGATGAAGGTCGCCAAGGTATACCACCAAGAATGTTTAAAACTTTAATAGGGCGAGGTCATCCTGGTTTTATGTCAAATAGACAACAAGATGCACAGGAGTATATACTGCACTTGATCAATATGATAGATGTAATTTCTAATTATTTTGTTAAATTCTGTAAAATTACAAAATTGTTTAATACTTTGGAAATAATTAATTTAAATATTTTCAGAGGAATAATCTTCATCAAACTAAGCCATCTGAGTGCTTTAGGTTTCAAGTTGAGGAAAGATACCAATGCAGTTCTGGAAAGGTTAAATATACTTACAGACCTGAATATCTGTTACCATTACCTATACCAATGGATGCAGTAATAAATAAGGTTATTTGAAAATATTCATGCAGTGATTAAAGTTGTATGTACTGTTCTTTTGGTTATTAAAATATATTTGTGCATTGTTTTAGGAAGAGGTAGCTGCTTATGAAGCTGGAAAGACTAAAATTGGAGAAGATAAGGCTAAAAATGATCCAAGCTTAATTATAAGACCTCGTCTTAAGTTATCCTCGTGTTTAGAAAGCTTTGCAAAGGTAGAAAATGTTGAACAGTTCTACAGCTCAGCATTAAACAGCAAAACAACTGCTATAAAGTAATACACATTTTGAAGTGATCTAATCATCAAAATATTCTATCTACATTTTTTAATTTAATTTTTTTACTAATTGCAGAACTACAAGACTGGCTTCATTTCCTGACTTTTTGCTAATACATTTGAAAAAATTCACTGTCAAAGAAGATTGGACACCTATTAAGTTAGATGTAGCAGTAGAGATGCCTGACATTTTAGATTTGACTTTCTTACGGGGTCATGGATTACAACCAACCGAGGAATTACTACCTGAAACAAATACATCTCCTCCGCCACCTCCCGTTTATGACCAAGCACTTTTAAGCTCATTAGCAGCAATGGGTTTTCCTATTGAATCTTGTAAAAGAGCTTTATACTTTACCCAAAATCGAGGTTCAGATGAAGCTGCGCAGTGGTTAATGGAACACATCTCAGACAGTGATTTTTCTGATCCTTTTGTTCCTCCTGGTGTAGATGTAAAAAGAGGTAAGCAAAAGTAAAATCCTGACGTTAGAAAATTTGTTTTTAAGACAATCTATTTTTAAATTTCAAAGATTTCGAGCCAAACCTAGAAGCTTTAGAAATGGTGATGAATATGGGCTTTACCAAAGAACAAGCAACTAGAGCTTTAAAAGCAACCGATAACAATCTTGAGCGGGCAGCAGATTGGGTTTTTAATCATATTGCAGAACTGGGTGCTGACAACATGGAAGTTGACACGCCTAATGAACCAACATTTAGAGATGGAGAAGGCCGTAAGATTTATATTAGACAAATTCCTTTTTTTTTAAATTTTTTTTAATAAAACATTCAATCTTATTTTTAGAATATAAGTTGGTGGGCTTTGTAACTCATATGGGAACTTCAACTATGGTTGGACATTATATTTGTCATTTATTGAAGGATGGAAAGTGGGTAATTTTTAATGACGAAAAAGTAAGTAACTTATAATTTCAATTTTTTTTATTGATGCAATGTAATAATTGTTTTTTTTTTTTCTAGGTTTACTCATCAGAGAAGCCAGGAAAAGAACTAGGATACATATATTTATATCAGCGTTTGAATAAGTAGTTATAGCTTTAATAACATTTGTTTTGTATAAATAATTCTACTGCTTTTTCTATAAATTAATTAAAAGAAAAAACGCAATGAGAATGTCAAGTCATTTAAAATGGTCTTAGTTTTTATAATTTATGTAAATATTTTTTAAACTTAATAAAAAATTGAATTTACATAAACAGAATTTTATTTCCTTAAATTCTTGAAATGGCACAAATTTACAATACATAAATTTAAAAATGCAGCTAACATTTGCACCATTTAATAGTTCAAGCTGAA